>APFE030468699.1:1943-12162 GCA_000404065.3 Pinus taeda
CGCTCCCGGGCTTTAAAAATCCCTCCAGGAGCGACGGAGCGACCGCTCCACGATGCGCTCCCGAAAATGGCAGGGAGTGCAAATTTTTTTAAGGGAGCGCGCTCCCGAAAATCGCTCCCGTTCGGGCCAGGTTTTCTTTTATTTCTTTTACTGTTGCTTTTGATCTCTACAATAAATCTTCTTGTTCAAAAATAAGTTCAATAGAAGGCCATAACTTAGTCATTGATGCATTAATATCAATCCAAATCATAGTTGCGGGGGAGCGCCCCCCCCCTTCGAACCCGCTCCTGAATCGCGCTCCGGGCGAGAGAGGCTTCGGAGCTCCTCGGGAGCGTGCTCCCGAAAATCGCTCCCGCCTTCTATTGAACTTATTTTTGAACAAGAAGATTTATTGTAGAGATCAAAAGCAACAGTAACAGAAATAAAAGAAAACCTGGACCATAAATTAGGGGATGCCACAAGGATATTTAAAGTCCTAAATTCCAAAACAAAGGACGAACTTGAAGAATTTAGAATTGGAGACACAACAAATTAAAAGGAGTAATAAACATAAAAACAAATTTCTAGCTATAGTCATCAAACAACAACCCATGAAATCTGTGCAGTGTTCAAATTAGTTCATATTTACTATTTTTAATACTATTTTTGTAATATCCCAATTATTTTGGATGATATTAGATTTTGTAATAAATTTTAATTCAAGTCTAGATATTTTGAGTCGAACTCTGTAAGTATTTTGTAATCCAAAGAAGAAAGGGCTGACCCTTGTGATGAACAAGTGGACATGCTTGTAACTTTCTAAGCTATTTCTGAAGTTCATAGAATGATTCTGGATCCATTCTGAGCAACTTGTGTATCTTTGTAAGTTCTTCTGGTTATTCCATTATGGTTCCATTTTTATTTTTCTCTGCACATGTTCAAGGTAACATAAAAGTATGGGCAAGATTAGATTGAATGTCAATCTCTCTGAAAGCCCCTACAAAGTTATCATTATTAAAAGAGATTAATTAACTGAAACTGTTTGTCTTAGTTAATTCCTCTAAATATTTTAATTGTTGCCTTCTATTAGCGCTTGCACATGTACTGTTTGGCTATAGAAAACTTCTATACACATTTGCTGTATGTAACAAATTAGATTTTCAATATGAAAGTTTAAGGAATTATACATCTTCTTAAATTATGCTTTCCAAATCATTTTAAAGCTTAATTCTGTTAAGAATGAAGAATCAACCCTTATGTTTTCTCAGAAATACTTAAGATTTGCATTTGTTTAAAAGTTTAAAGCATTGGTCATCCATTTAAAATCAAAACCTTACTTTAGATGCTTTGGCACAATTCCTCAACATAGAACTGTCTACAAAGGACAACATGGTCCATGTGCTGAAGATGCCTTGGTTTAAGGTGGTTTGCTTTCCAACTCGGTCTCCTTATCGTCTATCTCATTGCAAGTTTCAGGTATATACTTTACAGTGTATGTCATGTAGTACTCATTTTGTCAAAGTTCTGAGGAAGCAGATGTTCCATATTTTTCTTCGAAGGATCGAGATCATTTGGCATCATCACGATGTTATTGTAAACCCATTCTGCAAATTTTTAATATAAATGATGCTAGTAAAACCATGAATATATGTAACAACCTAGGTAAGCCTATTATTTTAGCGATAATTTCATCCTGGGAGGTTTTTCGTCTCATTGACTTATCTGTGTTTTTAAACACAGATGGTCTGCAAAGTTTTTCCTTCCAACCTCACCCTAAAGCTATGGTGGAATTTGTCGTCAAAGCCGTATGTCTGTGCTAGTGTTCTAGTCGAGTCTTATGTAAAAGTGATTTGGGAATAATTTAAGCTAATTGGCTAAATTATTTTATTACAAGTCACTTGGTCTACTAGATCATATTGTGTCGCAGAATTAGGTATGTAATTCAAGGGTCTAAGTAGAACAAGTATTCCCCCTTTGAAGGTCGAATTTGTAAAATCTTATATAAAAAATATTTGAGTGCATGGTCCCTCATACTTAAACACCATGGCTAAAATATTAGAGGGTGGAAAAAATAATTAATCCGCTAAAGTGTCGATTAATGAAAATTTCTGACAAAAATAAATAGAAATTCTAAGGCAAAAATTTAATTAATTAGTGTCAAAATTAAATGTTTAGTGAAATTTAATTCTCCAAGTGAAAAAATTCGTGGGTATAAAAAAAATTAATTTTTGGAGGTCCCCCACCAAGTGAGTATTGGAAATTTCAAGAAAAATTGGACCCTTGGACCTTGGTGGTTAATTCAAAATTAAAATTTTGAGGAAATTAGCTCAAAATAATTAATTTTGCTGTAGTTTAACTAGTTGAAGGAATTGCTTGGAAACTTATGGAAATTTTGGTCATATTTAGAGAAAATTCAGCGAAGATTTTTGTATATCCAAGTTATAGTTGTTAAACTTCAAAATTTTAGGTGTTCTAGACGTTTTTTGATGGTGCTGAATCTATTTCCACCATCAAAAACACGATTCAAACACTCCCTCTTTAAGATTTTTTGAAATTTTTTTGCCCGGATTCTGGCCACTTTTGGTCGTTCGGGCAATTCCTCTGCCTTAGTAGACAACTCCATTAATTTTGAGCTAATAAAAAATGATTTAATGAGAAATTCAAAAATTCCTCAAAAATAAAAATTCAACAACTAAGATTAAAAGATCATGAAAGATTTATCAATGGTCAAGATCATTTTGATGGGGATCAAGTCATCTGGCTGTTATTTTCCACTTGGAGGATTTATTTATATATAGAGAGTCATTTGTATGTCAAAGCCATTTGATATCTGCTTAACAAATTGATGCTGAAGCATTGATGTAACACTATTGTCGCTCTGGGAACATTTATTTGAATGATAATAAAGACTTTGGGGTGCAGTTCAAGGTGTTCAATGTTTGTTTATTTGTGGTATGTGTTGGGTACGGGGTCTCCTATGTTGTGCTGATTAATGCTAAAATTTGTTTTTCATTAGATGAGGATAAAGTCATTCTATTGATTGATTTTGGGTTTATTTTAGATGATTTGATTTGCCATATTGTCTAACAATTGTTTTTGAGAATTATATATAGTGTTTGCAGGTTTCTTAGTCCTTGGTCTTCAAGTTCACAAACTGTGGGCATGAATCGACTTTGTTTGGATTCCAAATATTTATATGGTTGATTTAAATTTTGCTAAGGCTATAGTGTGCATTGATTTTCTAAAGTGATTGTATCCATTTATCAAAGTAAAAATTCCATAAAAATTATTTCTCAAAATTTATTTTAAAACCCTTGTATATTTGTAAATTTTGTAAGATAATTTATAAATTAATTTGCTAATTGGGGTTATGAGATTTTGTATATATTTGGGGTTTTGGGTATTTGTGAATTTATGTGTAGGTGAGATCAAGTGGAGAAAAATGGAATAGAGCTAGATCTAGGCCCTTGAGAGTAAGATCTAGACTCTAAATTTTTTTGCAGGGCCAACTATTGAAGAAATTGAGCCAAATTGTAGATTTGAAGGAATACTTTTTCTTTGAAGTTGAGGTTTCAAGTTTTAGCCCTCCCGGGCAGGATCTGACCTCTCGAAGGTCAACGTCCTCCTTCTCTTGCCCTACGTTAGCCTATATCCTCCCTGCATCATCTTTTTAGCCCTCTTTAGGGCTGACCATGAGGCCTAGATGCCTCGACCTCTTCCTTCTAGCCTTGTGTTGGGGTTTTAAGGCCTTAATTGGCCTAGCTGTGGGCCTAGGAGGCCTTGGCCCTCCTTTCTTACCCTAAACGGATGCCCCTTAGGCTAGCCATGGGCTTTTCATGCCCTAGGTTCCCCTCTAGCCCCAAGGTCAAGCCCTTTAGGGCCTTTCCTTCCTCTTTGCTCTTCACTTTCCCCTGTTTGCCCTTTAGGGCCTTTCCTTCCTCTTTGCCCTTCACTTTTCATGCCCTAGGTTCCCCTTTAGCCCCAACGTCAAGCCCTTTAGGGCCTTTCCTTCCTCTTTTCCCTTCACTTTCCCTTCCTTGGCCATTTTTGACTCCTTTAGGGTTTTTCCTTTCTCTTTGCCCTTCCTTGGCCATTTTTGACGCCTGAGTACGTTTTTACTTCAATAAGGTTTGGATTTGCTTGAACTGCGAGATTAGTGGTCTTGATGTTTGTTTCTTCTGTTTGGACTACTACATCTGGAGATTTTGATGCTTCCTTTGCGACAAGTTCTTTGAACCTATTCGTCAATGATTTCTTTTCATTCTTAATTTTTTTTAATCTATTTGAGTAGATTTCGATTATGATTTCTAAGACGTAAGCATTCCTCATTTTCTGAGTCAACTTTATTTTGGCCTTCAAGCTTCTCGTCTTTTAAACACTTGATTTGTTCTAATAATTTTTGGTTAAGGTCTTTTAAGCATAAATTCTCCTCTTCTTTCTTTGATAGACTTTTGTTGATTTTTTTTGTCAAAACTCTCTTTTTCTTGTTCTAATTTGTGCTTCTTAGTTTTACACTTTTTGACTTGTGCAAGAAGTTTTTCTTGGTGATCTCTAAGGTGCGAAATTTCTTTGTCTTTGTTGCGGATGACTTCTTCAAGCTCTTTTTGCTTCTTTGATATAGTTTTTTTGTTATATTGAAACACGAAGTCTGAGATATCCATAAAGTCTTTTAATGAAGATGTTATTGATTTTGATTTACTTGTTATGTCTCGAAATGTGACTATCTTGCCCTTATAAGGAAACGTCAAAACTTGTTTCTCTATGTTTAACATGAATGCACCCAAATCCTTAAACCAGGGTTGACCGAGTATGATGTCAGTCTTTTTATCCATCCTTACAACATGAAATTGAGATATGTACTGGTAATGACCTATTGTCACTTTTAGATCACTAATTTTATACTCTTTTTCGTGAATTTTTTTTTTTTTTTTTATACCAATGCTTAGCTTTGGAGTTAATTGCTGATTTGCCAAGTTGATGTTGATATAATTTGTATCATTGCTTGTTTTGATAGCGATATTAATTTATCTTTCTTGGATACTTCCTTTTAATGTAATTACTCTATGCTCCGTAACTGAAAAACCTTTATAGGAAAATCGTCTTTCCTTCATCAATTTTGAATTAGGCTCCATTTGTTTATTGATAATTTTTTGTCAGCAACACTGATATGTTCTTCAAAAATGGACTTCTTTTGTGTTTGTCGAAGAGCTTAAAGTTTAATGATAACTCCTTTTACTTTTATTTTCCTTAACTATATATTTTTTTCCCACTTTAAAAAAAGTTAATATAACTCCACTATTTAAATAAACTGCTCTTTATATTTATTATAATGCTTTTAAAAATACTCTTCCTCTGTTATAACTTGTTATCTTTATGTCTCTTTATAGTTATAGATTTAACCCTTTATAACTTTAATATATGGATCTTTCAAGTAACCTTTTATAATAATACTCGCTTTGTACTTATATATATTTTCAATAATTCTATGACTTGAACTTTTCCAAAAATTACCCCTATATAATATAATACTTCTCTTTCTATATCTTTTATTTATAATATTTTTTTTTGAAAAGTTACAACCCTAGTGAAACGTGGCTATTCACCTCTTTGGGGTATAATATAAAATATATGTCCACTATGTGCTTTTGACTCAGTTAATTTTCTCCACGTAAAAAGTAAAACTTACCATTCACATAAAGAGATTTGTATTCCTTTTGTTTTTATTTTACCTTGAAAATACCATAGGTTGTTAAACCACGAGCTTGTAAACCACTTGATGAAGAATCAAGATAATATTACCTACTCTTCCTTCTCCTACGTATAGTTTTAAAGATATTTCGAAAGATTCCTTTTTAACTTTATCATGCACTTTTTATGAATAATGTAGAACCTTTTTATATATATGAATGTTCTCCTCCAAAATTTACACCACACTATGATTTTTTTTTGATCTTTATATCTATTTTTTTCTTTCTTTTCTTTTTTCCTTGTTTCTTCTTTTTTTCTGTTTTTATATATATATATATTTTATATATATATATATATATATATATTCTTGCCAAAGGCTTGACGACGAATCTAGTGGAATGGAGAATCTCCAAGACTGGTGAAACACCTAAATCACGACGACAACAAGGTTGACGATAGGTTGATGGCCAAAGGCCTGGTGATTAGCCAAACGTGGCTCCAATACCTATTAACGACCACTAGTCGTATATGCAGTAGAAATATTAAAATATTTCGTAGACAAAAACATCCATCGTAGGATAGTAAGTGTAAATTGTATATTGTATAAAGAATTGATGTAGGATGATACAAATGAGAATGAGGGTTTTGTATATATAGGCAGGTAAGTACCCTTTCACTAATGGTTATGTCCTTGAGGGACATACCTTTTCATTAATTGCTAACTAATTAATCATTAATCTTATTTGTTGTCTTTTACATTATTTGTGTTTATTTTTATATAAATTTAGTTTGTTACAATAAGCATTCTAGTCTTAGCTTTGCTCTTAATAACTTACCTCCTAGCATAAGCTCGGTTGATAGACTCCTAGGACAACCCTTTCTCATTCAACTTGAGGGATTCAACCCTTCTTAGTGGTTAACATAGTGACCTTGCAGTCTCTGCAGCATCGGAGGCATTGTGTGGTTGGAACACAAGGGGAGGTATCGTTAATCAGGTCACTGCTTGCTTCACATTGGCTTCCATCTCATAACCTTCTTTGAAGACTGTTTCTCAAAATAGTTAAGGGAAAGGTTCCATTTAGATTAGGCATATAATCTAACACTAACCAAGATCCTTGCATTTCACCTAGATCTTAAGACTTGCATTTGACATAAGTTAGTTTGTCATATAAGGAGCGGTTGTCCATCCGGTTACTTGGTCATAATTTATAATAAGTAACAATTTTTGACTCCATAAGGCATTGGTCTCAATTCTAAAACTAATCGAATCCTCAATCTTGCTAAATTTTCACCAAGTAGCTAGGCCACTCAACTGTTTCTCCTGGGCAAATTGGATCCCAACTTGCTTTCCATCATTTCATTTCCATAGGGACTTACCCACCTTAGCCTGTTGTTGGGAGACAACTAGAACGGAGTGGACGGGGAACAGAGTGACAACCCCTGCCTTGAACCATTGTCACAGTGCCTGTACAATCCGAGCGACAACATACCCATGATCTAAAACTCATACAAATTCACTTAAATAAACTTATAATGGTTGCACAATAAGCACTAAGTGATAAGTCATCTTGATGCCTTGATCTTTTAGCTTCTTGAAATTCTGGAAAATATGATATGTTGATTCCAAGGTCTGATAATGTATCCACAACAGTAGCAAAAGTCTAATTCGGATGTCCTAAAAACATTAACAGGTTTCCCATCTTCATTAATTAATCATTTGATAAATTGGGCAAAGTTCTTTTGGCTTGTCTCATGATATATTGATGACTGTCATCTCTGTTAGGAATGCATGCTTAAATCTGATATGTGACAGTGGTGTTGGCAATAGGAAAGCCTAACGCATTGGAGATTTTTGGTTTTGATTGAGTAGTTTAATAGTAGGCCATTTCATTTTACATTCTCTTTGCATATTAAATGTGCTCCAAGTAAATCTAACCCTCTGCTGTCATAAAAATTTATTCACTGCTGTTATAACATTGAAGAACAAGTGACTTAAAGGCTATTGTTGATTGCATATTGTGAATGGGACAACTAGTGATTAGGGGTTGATCTGAATTTGAAACTACTTGAAAAAGGTTTGCAAGGTATTCAATTCAGTAGTAAACATGTTTAAAAGATGCCCATGTCTTGCAGTAAAGAACAAATGAAATTTTCAGCTGTTCATTATACATTTAAACATAGCAGAATTATTTCCTTTTACTGTTTAACACATTAAAACGAATTTGTTTTGCAAAATAAATCAACCACAGATGCAAAAGAAGTTGATGAAGCAGTTCACCCCTCCTGGGCTACGTCTGCTGGGTCCAAGGCTCCCAAATGGGCCTGTCCTCATTTTAATTAAATGCTCAAAATGAATTTACAGCTGAATAGAAGTCTCTACAGGTGAAATAGACTGTAAAATCGGATTCAAAACACTTGAATCCTTCAGGATTGACTGCTGGTTCACCTCCAATGGATACCTACAACCTGATACAGTTCTCACAATACTGGGCCCTAGTGGCTCCTAGAACTTCCACGGCTCCAAAACCTATGCAAATGACCTCTGATGGCTGAAAGACCCGTGCCAATGGCTTCAGAACGTCCAAATAACCCAAAATCCAAAAAAAAATCGTCCAAAACCGCCTTTCCTAGCCAAAGTTATGGCCCATTAATGATTCCTCCAGTTTAGCCTAAAAGAACTCAAGCTAACTGTAGTTGGGACCAGTTAGCTCTGCCAAATCTGGGGCGTCTGCCAAATTTGGCGCCACCGCCAAAAAATCCGCCAACCGGACCTTGACTGTTGGCTATAGACGCACATGTGACCACGTTTATTAACTGCAGTTATCCTTGGATTGCGCGCTGGTGGTTAGTGTTCTGGCCTTGGTTCTCGGCACAAGGTCATATGGAATGGGGGCTAGCCGCTTAGGGGCTGGCCCCCTTCATTTCCCGCCCATGCCGCTGTTTGAAACTTTTAAACATTTTGTTCCGCTCCCATCACAAGGCTGGTCGTGTGGCTCAACGGTAAAACGTTGGGTTGTTGGACGGGAGGTCATGGGATCGAACCTTACCGCCCACCAAAAATTTTGAAATGCCATACATGTTGCTGACGTCACTTGAGCCACGTGGCGGCCTCCGGGCTTGCCACGTGGCGGCTTCTGATTGGCCCACCCAAAGGAATATTCCATGGAATATTCTTTTTAATTTTTTTTTGAAAATTCAAAATTTAAGGGTTATTGGGCGATTTTGTTTTTGACGTAACTTTCACATACGACGACCGTTTTTCGAACCGTTTGGGGCGCCGGAATCAGGAGGACGAGCTCTATCCGGTCGTTTAGGTTCGAGCCAATTCCGAGCACTTTCATTTTTGAGCATTTTACGACATTTGGGACATGAGCCCCTGATCACGCCTCCCCATTGGGAAGCTTTTGGACCACAAAAGCCTTCAACAACCTGTTAAAGAGGTGAGGGTACAACGCCCTCACTCTGTCCACCTCCATCCACTTTGCCTTGTTCAGTTTGTTGCCTTTGAAACCAACCCGAACATAATCTACATTGCCCCTCCTTGAAGTGCGTGTCCTTCTGTCAAGGATTGTATTTTTTTCAGCTCATCTAAAAATTCTGGCGAGAAATCTTCTATAGATGGCAGCTGAACAACGCTTTCATGATCAGCGATCAAAGGAGGTTCATACAAACGTAAGTTCTCCACATTAACAACAGAATACATTTGCATGTAGGAAGGCAAATCTAATTGAAAAACATTATTTGCAACCTTCTTGAGGATTTTGAATGGACCATAACGAATAGGCTTCAGCTTTTTATCTTCTCCTTGCATCCTTTCGTTACTAATGTACAGCCATACCTCATCCCCTTCTTGAAACTTGTGATCGACTCTATGCTTGTCGTGTGTTTCCTTGTACTTGCCTTGACTCTTCTCAAGCTGTTCTTGAATTTGCTGATGTATTTGCTGAATTCTTTCAATGAATGAATGAGCTTTGTCAATATCACTATGTCCCTTAATGGCGACATCTTTCTCAAGAATGAAATCAAGAGGCGATTTTGGCAAGTAACCAAAACAAGCTTCAAACGGTGAGGTGTTTGTGGAAGAGTGCTTGGCACGGTTGTAAGCGTGCTGTATGTAGTGCAAATGTTCATCCCAAAGCTTGGGATGCTTGCTGCAATATCCTCTCAAGAGGTGCACAATGGTTCTGTTCACAACTTTTGTTTGCGGATGGAAAACAATACTTTTCTTCAACTTTGTGTCCATCATCTCCCATAGGTTGGACCAAAAATTCCCCACAAATCTGGAATCCCTGTCATTAATAATGGAAGTAGGCAAACCAAAGTGAATCCATACATGATGAAAAAATAATTCAGCTGTTTGTTCAACAGTTATAGTTTTCTTACAAGGCATAAGTATACACATTTTGCTGAAACGATCAACTACTACATATAACTAATCATGCTGCTTTCTAGATTTTGGCAAACCTCCTACAAAATCCATAGAGATGCTCTCCCATGGTCTAGAAGGTACCGGCAAAGGAGTATACAAGCCAAGCTTCCTATTACTAGGCTT
>APFE030468708.1:499-21944 GCA_000404065.3 Pinus taeda
TGAGGACAGATAATGGTGGAGAGTTTTGCAGTAAGGAATTTGAAGAATTCTGTAAGAAGTGTGGTATAGCATGGCAGAAGACTACTCCATATACACCTCAGAAAAATGGAGTTGTAGAAACAATGAATAAGACGTTGATGGAAAGGGCAAGAAGCATGCTCAGTGGTGCCAAGTTAGGATAGGAATTTTGCGCAGAGGCGGTGGATACTGCGTGTTACTTGGTCAACAGGTCACCTTCATCAGCGTTGGAGGATAAGACTCCACAAGAGGTACGCACTGGTAAGAAACCCTCTCTTTCACATCTGAGGGTATTTGGATGTGATGCATATGTACATGTTCCAAAGGAGAAAATGAACCAGTTGGATATTAATATGAAAAGTGCATCTTTATTGGGTATAAGGATGGTTTGAAGGGTTATAAGCTTTGGAACACAGTAACAAGGAAGGTTGTGTATAGTCGAGATGTGGTGTTCATAGAGGTGAAAGATGTTATTAAACATGAAGTCCAACCAAAGGAACTTGAGAAGATAGAATTTGAGCTAAAGGAGGAAGAATCATACTCTACAACAGAGGAGGAATTAGAAGATGAAGAGCCACAAACTCCGGGTGTAAGAAGATCAGTTCGAGAAAGAAGGCTTCCTGAAAGGTATAGTCCATCTGATTTGTGTTCAAATTTTGCTTTATCTATTACTAATGATGATCCCAGAACTATGAAGGAAGTAGTGGACTCAGAGGAAGGGAAACTCTGGAAAGAGGCCATGGTTGATGAAATGGCATCTTTGCACAAAAATGAGGCTTGGGATCTGGTGGAGTTGTCAGCTGGAAAGAAACCCATTGGTAGAAAATGGGTGTTCAAAAAGAAGACAAACGCAGAAGGAAAGGTGGAGAAATACAAAGCTCGGTTGGTAGTAAAAGGTTATTCCCAGGTGCCAGGAATTGATTTTGGTGATATTTTTTCTCCTGTTTCCAAGGTAACTTCTATTAGATTACTTTTATCTGTTGCTGCTATATTTGATTTTGAGGTAGAACAGATGGATGTGAAGACAACATTTCTTCACGGGGATCTGGAAGAGGAGATCTACACGAAACAACCTGAAGGCTTTGTTGTGAAAGGTAAGAAAGAACTGGTATGCAAGTTAAAGAAGTCTCTATATGGGTTAAAACAGTCACCAAGGATGTGGTATCAAAAATTTGATACATTTATACAGGGACTTGGCTTCACCAAAAGCAAAGCAGATCATTGTGTGTATTTTAAATTAATTAGTGATCGTGTTATTTATCTGGTCTTGTATGTGGATGATATGTTGCTGGTTGGAAATGACAAAAAAATAATCTAGGATTTGAAGACCCAATTGTCCTCCAAATTCGACATGAAAGATATTAGTGCTGCAAACTATATTTTGGGCATGGAAATTAAAAGAGATCGAGAAAAGAGGAAGCTCTGGTTAAACTAGAGGAAGTATGTCGAGAAAATATTTTAGAGGTTTAATATACATGATAGTAAATTGGTGAAGGTTCCTATTCCTGTAGGTGTAAAGTTATCTGCTGAACGGTGTCCCAAAACACAAGAAGAGGAAGAGGATATGTCCCGTGTTCCATATGCAAGTGCAGTCAGTAGCCTGATGTATGCAATGGTTTGTACTAGACTAGACATTGTACATTCAGTGGGAGTATTGAGTAGGTTTATGTCAAAACCAGGAAAGGAGCATTCGACAGCAGTGAAGCGTGTTTTCAGGTATTTGCATGGCACTAGTGATTATGGTTTGTGCTACCAAGGAAGGCCAAGATTGGATAGAGTGTTGGATATTCGTGGCTTTGTTGATGTAGACTAGGCTGGAGATCTAGATTAGAGAAGATCTTCAAGTGGCTATGTGTTTAACCTATTTGGAGGTGAAGTCAATTGGATGAGTAAGAAACAATCTATAGTGGCACTATCAACTACAAAGGCAGAATACATGGCAGCCACTCATGCAAGCAAGGAAGTAGTTTGGTTGCAGAGATTGTGTTCAAGTATGGGGTTAGTACAGGAAGCTATAAGGATCGACTGTGACAGCCAAAGTGAAATTTTCTTGGCAAAAAACCCTGCATGTCATTCAAAGACAAAGCACATTGATGTTCAGTATCACTTTGTGAGGGATATGATAGAAGACAAAAAGGTGTTGCTGGTAAAGGTGGACACTTTGAAGAATACTACATATGCATTGACAAAATTTGTGAGCTCTGAGAAGTCCTCCTGGTGTAGAGAAACAATGGGCATTTTAGGGCTGGAAAAATGGCTAAGCTCTCTTGTGGCCCCCTGTGGAAAGAAAACAACAAGTGGGAGAATGTTGGGTTGTGTTATATTCTTTCCATGTAGTTAACAAGGGGTTTGAGGGATACCTATAACCCCACTTTATGGGGTCTAGCACAGTGCCCCAAAAAATTTTGATTTTGGACCCTATGTTAGGTTGGGCGGACCCACCTATGGTTTTGTGCATGATTTTTGCACATGTTTTTTGGACGTGATGGTTTTTCGTTCCATGGTATTGGATGCGATGGTTTTTGGTCCATGGTATTAGATGCTTCAGCATGTATACATATGTACTATAACATTGAAAGGAACATAATTATAAATCAAGCTGGTAGTCTCGGTTTTGGGATCCAGTGGGAAAATCTCTGTGTATATGTGGTTTATGTGTTATGATTTTGCATTGTTTATTTTTCTGTGTTTTAGAATTCGTATGCAGGTAATTTCTGTATGGGATTAAAACCTACATGAGACATATACTGCTTTTTGTCATCAGTTCTAGGACTCAAAACCGAATAAAGCTTAAAATGGGAAGCTAATGGAATATTAACGGGTTTCACATTGTTCATGCAAAAATTTTCAATTACTCTTTCCACATACTTCTGATGTGATAACTAAAGCTTACCATGTTTCCTATCTCTGTGTATCTCCATGCCCAAGATATGTTATGCTACTCCAAGATCCTTCATATCAAACGTCCTAGAGAACTAAGCCTTTAACATGTCGATCTCTTCCCTACTTTTGCTTGCAATACGCATATCGTCAACATACAAAACTAAGATAATGAATATGCCACTAAAACTCTTGAAGTATACACAATGATCATATTCACTTCTAATAAAGTTCTGGCTCACCATGAAGGAGTCAAACTTCTTATACCATTTCCTAGGAGATTGCCTCAGGCCATACAATGATTTCCTGAGCTTGCAAACTAATCTTTTGCTATGACCTTGTACAAAACCTTATGGTTGTTCCATATATATATCTCTTCATCCAAATCACCATGTAGAAAAGTTGTTTTAACATCTAATTGTTCTAACTCAAGGTTAAGTAATGCAGTTAGTGCCAACACAATACGAATAGAAACAAGTTTTACAATTGGTGAAAAAATCTCTTGAAAGTCAATACCTTCAACCTGAGAATACCCTTTTTCTACCAGTCTCACCTTATACCTTTCGATACTTCCATCAACTTTATGTTTCAATTTGAAGACCCATTTGCATCCAACAACACTTCTCCCTTCAAGAAGTTCTACAAGATCCCAGGTATTGTTATTGCCTAGGGAATCCATTTCTTCTTCCATAGCCATTTTCCATTTTTCGCTATCTGTATCATCTACTACTTCCTAATAACAAGAAGGTTCCCCATATTTAGTAATCAAAGAAAAAGATGAAGAAGAATCTTCATACCCTTTGAGAATTTTTCTTTCCCTTGTAGACCTTCTTAGAGTGACTGGTTGCTAAACTGGTTTAGAAACTTCAACAGCTTCCTTTGTATCTTCATCACCTTTTCCTCTAGAAGTCTCTCCTTCCTTTCGACTTTCAAAGAAAGGTCTAGCCTCGAACCGAATTTGCTGATTTGGTGATACCTATTCCCATTCAATTCTTTCAACATTTGATTTTAAAAGAGAATATTTATCAAATGTTATGTCTCTGCTAATGACTATCTTCCATGACGTAGGATCCCACAACCTGTACCATTTCACCACATAGTCATACCCAACAAAGACATAACATTTCGATTTTGGATCTAATTTTGAACGCTGATTTTTCAGAATAAGAGCATAGGCATCACAACCAAATATCCTTAAATGTGAATAATCACAAGACTAACTTGACCAAAATTCTTTAGGAATTTTACAATTAATTGCTACTGAAGGTGATCTGTTAACTAAATAACAAGCAGTGGATACTGCTTCTACCCATAACTCTTTTTGCAGGTTATCATTACTGATCATGCTTTTGGCTCTTTCCATAAGAGTTCAATTCATACGTTCACCAACACCATTTTTCTGAGGAGTATAAACAACAATTTTGTGTCTAACAATTCCTTCATCCGTACAGTATTGTTCAAATTCTATAGAAGTAAATTCACCACCATTGTCAGTTCTTAAACATTTAATTGATTTGCCTATTCTTCTTTCTACCATTGCTTCAAATTGTTTAAAGACATTGAATACATTAGCTTTATTTTTCAACATAAAGACCCAAACTCTACAGGATAAATCATCCATAAATGTTAAAAAAATATAAAGCACCTCCATCTGATACAACAGGGGAATCTGGTCCCCACAGATCAAAATGAATATAATCCAAAACTTCTTTACTATTATGACTTCCAGTTTTAAACCTCTGTTTACATTGTTTTCCATACACACAATGTTTACAAAAATCCAACTTCAAGGATTTCAAATCAGGAAGTAATTTATGGTTCATCAGTACCTAAAGACCTTTCTTGCTCATGTGACCCAATCATTGATGCCATAGGCGAGTGCCTTCTTCTTCTTTCTCTGACACAATTGCTACCTCACTAACCAGAGTACTTCCTTTAAGTCTGTAAATATCTCTGACCCTTTCTTCTTTCATAACAACTAGGGAACCTTTTGAGACTTTCAGCACTCCATTCTGACTTGTAAACTTATAGCCATCCGAATCCAACACTCCCAAAGAAATCAAATTTTTCTTCAATTCAGGTACATGTATAACACTAGTTAATGTTCCAACTGTATTATCATACATTTTAGTCCTGATATTTCCCATCCCAACAGTCTGACATGATACATTATTACCCATAAACACATAATTACCATTTACGTCTTCATATGAAGTAAACCAATTTCTGTGTGGACACATGTGATGAGAAGCACTAGATTCTAACAACCAACTTTCAAAATCTTGAGAAACATTACATACAGGTAAAGTTTCATCTATCATACATAATTCTTCAGCAGATAAAACTTCATTATTATACCTGAATCAACCTGATTTGCTTCCTTCTTTGGGTTATCAGACTCTTTTCATTTCCAACAGTCTTCCTTGAGGTGTCCAATTTTATTGCAGTGCCAACATTTTGCCTTACACTTCTTTCCCTTTGATTTTGATCTCGAAGACCCCCTTTTTTTCTCCTCTCTCCTTTGACCGTCCTCTGGCTTTCATGGCTTCTGGTGCAATTGTCTCAGTACTTGATTTCCTCCGTACTTCTTCAGATAAGAGAGCTCCCACCACTAATTCAAATTTCAAAGAATCAGCAGTGCCAAAAGTCATTGAAGTTACGAAGTGGTCCCACGACTTGGGTAGAAAACACAACAAGGTTATAGCTTTGTCTTCTTCCTGAATTTTAACTTCCATATCTAATAATTGGCATATAGGTGTATTTAAAACATTTAAATGCTCTGCAACTTTTGCACTCTCCTTCATCCGAAGAACGTACAATTGTCTTTTCATATAAATTCTATTGGTTAATGATTTTTCCATATATAGTTTTTCCAGTTTTTCCCATAAACCTACAATTGTACTCTCTTCAATAATGTTGAAGAGAACTTCATCCGCCAGGCATAACCTAATGGTACTGAGAGCTCGAGCATCTAAGTCCTCCCAGCACAAATCTGTCATGCTAGCAAGTTTTTTATTTGCCCCATCCAAAGCTTTGTGCAACCCTTGTTGCACTAGCAAATCCCTAAATTTCAACTTCCATGAAGAGAAGTTGTTTTTGTCAGTGAATTTCTCCACCTCGAACTTTCCATTTGTCATTTTGGCCATTTCTTTCCTCCTAGGGTTTCTGTATTTCAACTAGGGTTTCTTAAAAAATATTTTGATTTCCCTTCTTCCAACTAGGGTTTCTTAAAAAATATTTTGATTTCCCTTCTTCCAACTAGGGTTTTCAATATTTTCTGGTTTCTTGGGTTCCTCTCTTTTCCTTTTTTTTTTATTTTTATTTCAAATAACAACAAAAAAAAACCACCCTATTCCAACTTCAGTTTCACTTTGTTCCTACTTCTTGATTCAATTCTTTAAAAAAACATTTCTGAAATTGCTAGAAAAAAAATTTCCAGGATTTTCATAGACAGCCCTATTCCACTTTCAGTTTCAGTCCTCCTTACATTCAACAAAAAACAAATATTTTTGTTCTTTCTACTGTCAGAATTAAAAAAAAAATAATAAAAAAATTACCCGGCCTGTATGAACAGCAACGCTATTTTCAGCAAACCCTCAAGCGGACTTCGACTCTCCACAGTACAACTTCTTTGTTTTAGATTCTCTATAGTCGGTTTTGCTTCAGATTGTCTGGTCTGTATGAACAGCAACATTGTTAGAATACAAGTCCTTTGTTTTCTTCAGATTCTCTACAGTCAGGTTTTCACAGCTCTTCTTCTCGAAAAAAGAAATGGTTTCTCTTTTTCGGCTCAACGATCGTTTGACTGTCGCAACACGCTGGGTGGCTGCCTCTGTGACTTGCTTACCAGATGACAATAGTCATTTTTCAGCGGGTTTTTTCAGCTATAGGACCCCTCATTTTCTCGACAATAGAGTTTTCAAAGGCAACTCTCCTCTTCTTTCAAAAAATCTGAGTGGGACAGCTCTCTGACAACTCTCCTCTTCTTTCAAAAAATCTGAGTGGGGCTTCTACATTTGACGGTGGAGCATCTTTTGGATATAGTAGCAAATTTTAAAACAACTATCTTGCTCCTTTGTGGCCTCAAACATTGCTCTCTCAATAGTTTTCTCTCATAGCTCTGATACCAGTTTTTGTCTGAGCAGTTAATTAACTAAGAAATATATAACTGAAACTAAATGAAACTGAATGCAAAGGTACAAGTAAAAACATAATATGTATGTGGTAAAACCTTGACAAGGTGTCAAGGAAACATCCATAGGGCAAGGGATTGGAGTTTCTATTAAATCAACAATGATTCTCCTTATTACAATATTTTGGGCATTCATCATTTTATAGGAGCCTCCTCCGTTACATAATAGTTGTTTTGTTTGTTTCGTTCTAAAACCAACTTGGTAGTAAATACAATTTTACACATATTTACAATTAGTTGTCAAATTCCGACAATAAGGAGAAGCAATTAGTTGTCAAATTCCAATAATAAGGAGATTTTGCGCATCAAAGGAAGCACATTGTTGGAGGAGAGGTGGGAAGAAATTCAAAGACAATGGGATCAATTATGGTCTTGTGCAGTGTATACGCGGCAGGTAATTATAACATCCACATTTTAAAACATGTGTTCTTTTTTGCGTTATAATCAACTCTTCTTATGTTTAGATCCTAAAAACATATAATACTCGAGAAAATAGTTAAGCATGTACATTACTTTTCCTTTCCACTCACTTTAGTTTTTTTCTTCAAGGTTTCTCAAATAAGGAGAATATTCTAAAACAGTTGCAATCAGAATTTGATTTCCTTCTCCATATATCTGATCTTCCTCTGAACACCTTGCTGCTTGCTCTGTTTGATGGCTTCTCTGAATTCTCTCATGATTTTCCCTTGTCTTTAATTGAGGAGAGTATAGATGATATTCAAACAAACTTTGTCATGGTTTACTTTGGCAAACATTTTAATGAATTTCCTATGAAAGTGGCGAATAAAATTATGGGACATGCTCTTGCTAATGCGAATGCTCAAGCATTGTTTCAAAAACTGTTCGAAGAGTTCTGATTGGCATTGGACCTCCAGGTTTCAGATGAGTGCGAAGGTTGTCAGTGATGAAAAAGGGTGATAAATACCTTTCGCGTTAGGAACTTTTATCAGAAGTAGCGGTGGAGGAATTTGTGGTGAAGAAATGCGAAAAATACCTTAAATTGAAGCAAATAGTGGAAAGTCCCCGAGAGAATCATATAGAGTTGTTGAAAGAGCTCTTCGCAAGTGGAGAAGAGGAAAGTTCTCTTGTTCTTCTAAAGGGTGGTGCATTAACTCAGGTATTAAGTTGTATATTTTGTTGATAATTCAAATATCTTTCAAATATTTATCTTACAAACAAATTTTAACTACCCTTTATTTTGTTTTTGTTCATATGAAAATTGTAGGTGGGAGTGAAGGAATTGAAAGGAAAAAAAAAATTGTTAGATATCAGGCCGGCCAACATTTGTTATGATATTACTCTTCTATCTCTAGTATCTTGCAAAAAAAGATAGATTTAATTTTGAAATAATAACAATTCCAGTAATCCATCCAGATACAAAATTGGATGTATGTAAGAAATTTTCGAGAGACGTTCCGTGGCTGGTCATCCAAGATCTATGGTAGCTATTCAATGCAATTAAGTATTTTCTCGTTGAAAGGATTCCACTGTTGTTTGAAGGACGGGACAGGTGGAGATTGGACCCTAGGAGTTGGAGCACATGGCACCTGAACATAATGAGGATAATAGAAAGCAATGGGAGAATGGCAGCGCATAACCCTTAGGGGCTATTGTGCATGGTAAACACATGGGGCATAGAAGCTTATCTTTTCACTGAGGAAAAATACGAGGAATGGATGGAAAAAGAAGTGAGAGAGATGAAGAGTTTACAAATTCCAAATACCTCTGACAACAGGGAGCTTACAAATTCCATAAAAAATGTGTTGATGGAGTGGATTGATAGCATTTATATTATTTATACTCCTAAATTTGAATTTGGGAATTTGCAACATGTAAAGTTCATCGCTGTGATGTGTGGACTCTATTTACCATTGAAATCATTGAAAATGCTACAAGCAGAGATGCAGGGGATGTCTTTGTTAAATTTATTTGAGCATGAAGTTATGTATTTCCTCGTTTAAAGAAGCAAGGTCTGAAATAGATGATCAGGATGAGGAGCTAAATAAAATTGATTCTTTATTGAATTTTATTTATGCAAAAGTAAAGAAGTGGAGTTATTCATGGATGGTTATAATGGAAGAAGACGGAAATTTAATAACAGAGAAGGGAAAAGAAATAGTAGAATTATTATGTGAAGAACATCAAAATGGCAAAGCAAAAAAATTCATGAAACAATTGATGAAAGGTACTAAAGAAAGTCGGACGGAGATTTTGGTTGAATTGGAGCAACTAATAGATTTTGATGATGTAGTTCGATAGGGTGGCCTTCCCAAAGAGAACACATCCCTTGATCTAATAATGAGCTTCTTTGTAAATGTCAACGAGGCACCATTACTCATTTTCAATTGTTATAATTAATAGTTATTGGTTTATAGTATGTACTTATATTTTTCGAGCTTTCTTTTTTAGCCCAAGGACTATTATATGTATTGGATTAGACTAATTGTATTGCTATAAAAAGTCCAATTGGCTCGAGACATTCTGAGACATTTTATCTTTGATATTATTCATATTTTTATTTTTACTTGAAGACATTTTTATCTTTTAGATTATTCATATTTTTATTTTTATTTAAAATATTTTTTTTCAATAAATTTTTATTTGTTTATGTAAATTTTATTTCTTAACTAAATTTTGTTATTTTACTTTGTACACTTCATTTCTTAATTGTCTATTTTCTAAATCAATGTTTTCTTAAATAAAATATTATATTTACATCGTTTAATAGTGTAATATTGAAATTTTATAAAAATAAAATTAAGTGTTTTTTAAAAATAATTATTATTATTAATTTTTCTATGAATTAACTGTTTTAATAATGAAATAATTAAGTATAGCTTTCTTGTTGTGACTTGTAAAAGTTATATATTGATAAGAATTTTTTAATTTCAATTATTTTCTATACATAAAACTTTTATAAATTTTATCTAAAATGGAATTATTTTGACATATTAAAGTGATTTCTTGTTATCCAATTTTTTCCAATGTCAAACTCCATATTAAATAGAAAAATAATCACACAACTCTATGATATTAAGCTATAAATAAAATCATTTTAAAATAATAAAAATAATTAATACACCATGTTTATAACTTTAGTATGAATTAAATATAAAAATTAATTAATATAAATTAGCAATTCTACATTTAATTATGAAATAAATATAAAGTAATGAGTACTTCATAAAATAAAATTAATTAAATAAAATGAAATTATTTTAAATATAATACAACATAGTACAATTTAATTTTTTATAAAATGGAGTCAATTAAATAAAATGAAATTATCATATAAATATAATACACCATGGTACTAATGATGATGGAAGGTTTAGAGCTTTGAACCCATCACTCTCAAGCTCATAATTCTTTATTAAATGACGTTGGTACACGACTTGTGGTTTGCATAGATGAGCGTGGAAATATATAGTTGGTGAGGTTTATTGTCTATCACAACAAATGCCAATGAGTATGTTAAGAGAGGATGAGCACGAAGGGGAAGACCTCAGCCTCCTAGAGTTTCTTGTATTAGAGGGTGATAGGGGTTTTAGCCCTGGTTTAGAAGGATTTGGTGTTTTGATTGAGGCGTTGGGCTAATCCAAGAACTTATGTCTTTTGGTGTGTGGAGGTGGTGATTGATTTTGGAGCTTGGGCGTGTTGGGTGGTGGAGGTTGGTTCTTCTCAGTTATGGCAAATGCACACAGTCTGTAAATTAATTCTACGTGTTATAGTATCTTTTGAGATCTTTATGGGAGTCTTGCAGTACTTGTTTATTAATTTAGGTTGTAAGGGTCGCTTGTCTCAATTGCTTCACATCAATGGACCTATGAAGATTGAGAATTTTGGTGAGTCTTATGGGTTTGTTTGGTGTTGAGGTTTATTTAAATTCGTTGTTGTTGATAGTGGCTTTAGATTGTTAAGGTGAAGGATTGGCTAGGTAGATGTATTTGATTATCAAAGTTGGTGTTGTGGGTGGGATTGGGAATTTGGTCTTATTTTGTTAGGTTGTTGTTGTTTCACACCCTTGGGTTAGTGCTTGTCACTTCTAATGTTTGAGGAAGAAAAGAATGTGGACAAGGAGTTTTTGACCTCTGCCTTCTCTAGTGGATTTTCACTAAAGCTTCAAACATATGTTTGGTGCGACGATGATGAGATTGTTTTCTAGTACCCAAGTTATTTTGAGGGGGGGTTGGGTTGGTTTGTGTGCTCATTTGTAGGTAGGGGAAATCACCACAAGGAATTTGTTCTATCTCTTGGTGAATTGTCAATGCCACCAAGGCATTGGTAGAGGAGCAGGAGGGGAGGTGGTGGCAGAGCGCATCCTGGTCAGAGAGTGCCAAGGCTCTTTTCCCATGACTTTGTGGCGACATACTTCAATGTGGTTTTATCAGAAAATCGCCAAGAAATCAGGGATATTGAGATAAAATATGGGGAGGAAAGGTAGTTTATGTATGTTTATGAAGTTCTTAAGGACCTGGAAACTTGGGTGTTAGACCTTGGGCACACCAGGGATAGAAAGAAGCAGTATGTAAGCTTAATAGTGTTTCATTAGAAAATGAAGACATTGTTGGGGCCTGGTTCTAAGGGATAAATATGTAGATAAGTACAACATCTTCGCCTATTTAGAGGATGTCAAAAGAAAGTTGAGAAACTTGACGTTATGCGTTGACAAAATTGATGCTTGTCTCATGCATGTGGAGAGTTGTGTTCCTTGCGAATCTGATGGTGGGTAGGCAAGGGATCCCCCTGATTCGAGTTCAAGGGTTATGACAATTGTGTCATCTTTAGAAAATGAACAATGATGTAGAATCGTGGGGATGGTTGATGTTTCTATCCTGAAGCTCTTGTTTTTGTGTCTGGCAAGCCCTTAGTGGTATTTCTAATATTTGGATTATGATGACATAGTAGATTCACAATCATATGTGTTTTCATTAGGTGTGTATTTCTTTTTCAGTATTTAGAGTCTCTTGCTTTCTTGAGTGTTAGAAACACCAAGGTTCATGTAATTGAGGTTCCTTGCGTGGTAATGGTTTGTTTTTTGGGCTAAGGGTTTTTGGGTGGTAGTGGTTTGATGTTTCGTGGGCATATGATGGTGTCTTATTTTCAATGGGATGGTGGCTTCAGTTAGGCCCTCGGGGCTTGATTTTGTGCCTCATGGGTTGACTCTTCAAATTGCTAGTATAGTAATTTTTATTTTTTTCTAAATATGTCTAAATCTATTAATATAACAAAATGGTGCAAGGAGGCACCGGCCTCTACAATTCAGATCTCAGAATAATATTTGTTTAACAACCTATATCTAAAAGTGACTGCCCGCAACGGGGAAACTAGTCCAAAATTGAAATGTTTGTTGCCCACACAGGGGTTACAATCTGAAACAGTTTATCAGACTTCACATTAAAATTTAACAACAATTGCATACAAGAAGCAACAAAATAGACCACTTACAACATTTTCACAAAGGAAACGACAAAATGGACCACTGATATGGAAATCCGTGAGCTCATGACCTGGCAGGAGGGAAATCTTGGAATGGCTATGTGTCGTTGGAGTGAGGAGGTTCTTCGACGATTAGATATCTGTATTCTCCCATCTCATCCTCTGCAACCTATTGAACTCTCGACGCTTCCTCCACCGTCTTGGAGCGAGTTGAGGTATTACGCCCATGATCTGCAACTTTACGTTCTAGAGCATCCTCCTGTCTTTTGCGTTCCCCTGAGCTGTTGCCAGGAGCTTTCCTTTTGCCTGCAACTGTCTTCTCCATGATATGGCTAGCTGGGATGTACGTTCTTTGAGGTATTTCTTTGAATGCTAGATAAATTGTGGTGATTATGCACGGCCTATCCAGAGTACACCAAAACTGAAATTGGGTTGAATGGCTGGGAGGCTGAGGAGCCTCTACAGCACGCACCGAACCTGCCATCTGCTCGCGTCCTCATCTGCTACGGGTGGCAGGATATCGTCCTGTGAAGTGAGTTACAAAAGAGGGGGAAGAAACGATAGAGGGGGTAGATTCCGAGCGGGACAGGGAGGGAGGCCGAATTTCTCTCCCTCTTCTGCCACCCCTCAGACAGTGCATCTGATGGCGCAGCCGAGGCATGCTAATCTGGCTTGAATTGGATAAACTGGGACAAGGATGGGCAGTGACAGGGGTGGAATTGCTGGAGGGAGCCGAAGGAGCAGAGGTATTTAAATCAATGCCAAGGTTAAGGTCTGAAATATCAGAGTGAAGGCTATGAAGGAGGTTGTGTGAGAAATGGGCATTCTCGTTCATTTCAGTGCAACTTAGTAGCTAGCATCTTCTCCCCGTTGTCGTGCGCAGGCTCGGCTCTGCAGCAACAGCGAGATAGTTAAGGTTCAAAGGAGGAGTATGGGGGAAGTGATCCAAGAGCGTCATCTTAATCAACAGAGTGAGTCTACCTCATCCTGCACACTGCAATAAATCTCCATAAATGCTTACAGTAGAGTTCTGGAGGGAAGCGTGGGTGACCAGTTGGCTTTGCCACTTACCGTCCCTTTTTTGCTGCGCTGTGACAACGCATTTAATCACCCACATTCGGGAGCTAGTATAGTAATTAATCATCAAAAATAATAAGTATTAGGTAGATGGTAAGAATCTAACCTTTACCAAAAAATTCTAGAATATTCTTAATAGAATAGACAAGTTTACGGTTTAGATTTATCTCCAAAAGAGTTATACCCTTTTCACCCTATTAATTAAATTGATTTATTAAAAAAGTGTCACACGAAAGTGTCATATGAAGTGAGTTCTAATTTTTTAGCACAAACCATGGTATTGTAACAAAAATTGTTTACAGATTAAAAATTTCCATAGTAAATTTGGGTTAAATCTCCATAGATAAGAATATTGTTCCATGTTTTTTCAAATGTATATATATATTTAATTTATATAAATTTATTTTTTCAGAATTAATAATAATCATGATCATTTAAGATAGAGTTATAATTTAGTTAGTTTTTATGATTTTTTAAAAAAAAATTACCAACACGTATTATGAAGTCTTTTGATGTCTTTTATGGATTGATGCAATGATTTAATTTATATGGTTGTGCTACTCTATTATGTCTTGAAAGTGACATATTACTGGTATCTTATTGGCTCTCTTTTATCAAAAGCTTGGTAGGAAATATTTAGATTAATAAGTTTGAAATGTGTGACTTGCAGAATTCAAGTTAGGGGTATTTTATTAGTTTAGTTTTGTCAAAAAATTGAATTCTTTAGAGCTATGAATGGATTTAACACATTTAAATAACAATAAATCACAATCAGTCCATGGGGTCTTGCATAGATGATTATTATATGTTAAGTCACCTATTCAATTCCCAATGTTATTCTTGGGCATGGCCATGATGTAACACCATCAATGTTGAACTCGAAAAAAATAAAAAAAACAAATCACTTTCTAATCAAAATTGTATCTAATCATATCAACAAATCCTCCTCCTCCTCTCAAAAATAAAATTAAAAAAATCTTCTTAACAAGCCCAACATATAAATTAAATGCACAATCTAACTTATAGATAAAATAATCTTTTTTTCACTTAAATCTAATGATACAATTTCAAGCATGATTGTAATTAATGTAAAATCAACTTTTTATAAATCTCTCACATATTTTAGTTAAAATTGACCAAACAAATGACCTAAAAAAGGTCATTTCTTCTAATAGTTAGACCGTGGTTCATGTGCCAATACCATGGATTAACAATACCATAAATTAAAAATAAAACATAACTCACAATACTATTTCATATGACATCTTTATAATTAATCAATTTAATTAAAAACGGAAAAAATGACATAACTACTTTGAAAATAAATCTCAACCCTTGATTTGTATAAATTGCCATGACTAGTGCAACTACATAATTTGTGTATATTATCATGACTAGTGTAACTACGTAATTTGTGTATATTATCATGATTAGTGTAACTACGTAATTTAAATGACTGGTAAATGCAAATATTCATCAATCCATAATAATTTGTAATGCATGTCACTTTGCTAGAATTTTAAAAAACAATAAAAACTAACTAAATTATAACTTTATTTTAAATTATTATTAATGATATAAAAATAATAAATATATAGGTTAATTATATATGCATTTAAAAAACATGAAACAATATTTTAATTATGGAGATTAACCTCCACTTTACCATGGGGATTATTAATCTTTAGTAGGCTTTGTTACAATACTATAGCTCATTAATAACACATGCCCAGAAAACATGACTCATTCCATATGACATTTGTTTTATGACATTTTTTTTAATTAATCAATTTAATTAAAAGGGTAAAAAGAGCATAACTAATTTGGAGATAAATCTCAACCACTAATTTGTCTATATTATTATTCTTATTCTAAAATGTTCCATGGAAGTTAAATCCCTATTGCAACACCCTCCTCCCACATCTACCCAAGCAACTAGCCAACCGGGGTAAACATGCGACAAGATGCCACTATGATATGATTTGACCTCCTAAGTCACGTTAAGGAAGTGGAACCAATGGAAGCACACCATACAAACATTCAACATCAGTATTAGAACCCTTAAGAACTAATCCAACCTTTCAGGAAGCTAGCCCCTGGGTCCCACTGAAATTTTGGACAACTTGACCTCTGGACGCTCTCATGCTATAGGCATGCCAATGTCGAGGGACCTCTAGAAACTCTCACGGGCCTGCAAGACAGTTTCTAGGGACTCGTTTTTCTAGTGTTGTGCCAGCATCCTCGGGATTTGAGCAACCTCTTTAGGCCCAGAGCCTAGGTCACTGCCCAAAATTGAATCATGTCTCTAGAATAGTAAAATAACAAGGAAATGATAGTATAAATGCAAGCACTTGAATGAGACCTTGACTATACCCCTACTAGCCATGACAGACATTTCGTCAAACATATCATGAATATGTAATCTACAGGTGTAAATAATAGATCTGAGAATAGGGGTCTCATACTTAGCTCATAATTGCTAAGAAAAATTGATTCCTAAACACACCAACTACCATTTCATCCATTAGGTCATAGATACATTGATTAGATTTACAAGTAAAAACATGATGAGAGTCATATATAACTACTATCATAAAACATATAAATAACCATCATAATAGTAAGAGAAATACCAATGAAATCACAACCATATAAACCACATATAATCTAGTATAATACTCATAGAAATACAAGGAGAAATAACCTCATATTGAAGATGAAAAATCCAAAACTGGGATGGGACTTCAATGTTCCACCTAACTGTAGAATGGCTGAGCCAAATCTCTCTTCAGTCATTTGCCCTTGTGCCATATTCAAAGCATGAATGTGGGATCCCATTGAACACATCAATCAAAACTCATCGAGGGCTTCAAGAGGCCATCCAACCCAACCCATCAAACAGTGATTCCACCTTACGGTTGGACCTCACAAAACCATCATCAGATTGCTCTCTATCACAGCCATTTAGGGCTCTAGATTGTTTGTTCCAACCAAGACTCTAGGACTAGTAACTCAACCACAACTTCCACTAAGCTCCAGAGCGTTTGTCCAACCAAGGCTCTAGGACTAGTAACACAACCCACCAATGGCTCTAGAGCATTTATCCAACCAAGTCTACATGACTAGTAACTCAACCCAAGTTGTTATATGATCTGAAAATCACTTATATATGATCCCAGTTAATTAATGTAGGTATTACAGACTCATGTGTTGGGATATGCCTATGTTATTTTAAGCAACGGATCGATAAGATTGCGAAATACACAGGAATTTGAAAACAATAAGAGAAACACTACAAGTAAATTCAACAAAAAAAAACAACAATTTAATAAGGAGTTCACCCAATCCTCCTAGGCTACGTCTCCTGGTCCAACTTTCAGTGGTGGCCTTTTTTTAATTGTTTCTTTAAGCAGAGTTTTTACGATGAGGAGCTCAATTTGAGTCTCCTGTAATAGATGATGCTTAGAAGGGTGGTACTTGGATTCCCCAAGCCACTAGAGTACACAGACCCCCCCCCTTACCAAGTCTCGACCTCAACTGGTCTTAATGTGATGAGTCTAATCTGGTACTCAGTTCCCGACCGATATCCTCACAGGGATTGCTTTAACCTCTGAAGCCTTCTCGATTCTATCTACTCGATGCTGCCTTAGCTCTGCAAGTCATCTCGACTTCTCTGTTCTCTGCTTCTTGCTTCACTCTCTCCTCTGTCTCCCCTATGCTCTCTGTCTGTTTGTGGCTTAAAGCCAATTCATCCCTTGACTATTCACTTCCTCTTCGAGCTCTTCGGATTGCCTTCCTCTATTTGCCGGAATTCCCTACTTCTGTGTCATCAGCACTTTGTAACGTTTCACAGAGAGGTGGCCACTTGTCTCCTTACGAATTGGGTGCAAGCTTTTCCTTAAACAGTTATTATTTCGGTTATTCCGCGAAATCATTCATCCGCCAGCTCATCGGTCATGTCGGACCCCAAATGTCATATGCCTCAGCCTATTCTTTCGTCAAATTCGGTCTCCCATCGGGTGCAATATCCACCATTGATCTGGGGCCTCCATATCCTACGGTCATCGCTTTTATCGCACAGGTGAGTTGCTCGACTGTTACCCTACGATGAGAGTGGTTTTCTCTCTCATCTGCCGGACACGCATCATTTAGTGTATGGCATCGCTTGGTCCTTTGCCAAACCCACTTACCGCTTGAGGGGCTTGCGATATCCCACTGATTTTTTGGGCGCGGGACCCGCCTTCTAACGTTCTGGGTATTTCTGCACGTTTTTACCTATTTTTTACATGACTAGGTGCTAGGGCTTTTCCTTCTCTGAGGTTTTTCTAGGGCTTTTGTGCTAATTGCGTATCAGAAACGACCCCTATTTTCTGATCTAGACTCTATATTTGCTAGTTTGCGCCACTGCGCGATCTCCATGGGCCAACAGTCAGCGTGCTTTGGTCGAGGGTCCTCGTTCTGTACTGGCTACAAACTACTACTATCCAGAGGTCCTTCCTGATAGCTCATTGTTTACAAGATTTTGAAGTTTGAAATTACTTGAAACAGTCATAGAAACTCTGATAATTTTCAAGGATCCAATTCGGATCACAACATTGCCACTAAAAAAGCTTTTGGACCACCAAAAGTTGGTTTTCAAGTATCGACTATGTGAGGGTACAATTGTCTCACTTGTCCAATCTCTATCCACTTTGCACTACTTGGTTTTGAACCCCTAAGCCCAATCCTGAGGTACTCAACATCTCCCCTGCACGTCGTCCTCACCTTCCTATCCAGAATTGTATCTTCTTGTAATTCATTAAGATATTCAGGTAGTAGGTCATCAATAAAAGGCAATTGACTCTCTTCTTCAGGATCTTCAATTAACGAAGGTTCAAATAGTCTCAAGATGTCTACATTAACGACTAAGTAGATGTGCATATAAGCTGGAAAATCAAGGTGAAAAGCATTCTCACCAATTTTCTCAAGGATATTGAAAGGTCCATGCCTTATTGGCTTTAGCTTTTTACCTTCACCTTGCATCCTATCCTTACTAATATACAGCTAAACTTGATCACCAACTTGGAAACTATGCTCCATTCGATGCTTGTCATGCCTTGCCTTGTATTTGGCCTGGCTCTTTTCCAGTTGTTCCTGTACTGCTTGATGGATCTCTTGGATTTGTTCAATGAACCTAGTTGACTTGTCCACATCGCTATGTCCCTCAACTGTTGTGTCCTTACCAAAGACAAAATCCAAGGGAGACCTTGGTGTGAAACTAAAACAGGTCTCAAAGGAGATCTCTATGTAGAAGAATGTTTGGCTCAGTTGTAAACATGCTGCAAATAACACAAATGTTCATCCCAAAGCTTAGGATGCTTATTGTAATATACCCTGAGTAACTGGATGACTGTCCTGTTGACTACTTCTGTTTGGCCATTGGTTTGTGGATGGAAAGCTGTTCTTTTCTTCAATTTGGTGTTCATAAATTTCCACAAACTTGACCAAAACTTGCCCATAAATCGGGTGTCTCAATCAGATATAATGGAAGTGGGTAATCCAAAATGAACCCATACATGTTGAAAGAACAGTTTTGCAGTTTGTTCAGCTGTAATCTGTTTATTACAAGGTATCAAAATACACATTTTGCTGAATCTATCCACAACAACATACAGATAATCATGACCTTTCCTAGATTTAGGAAATCCTCCAACAAAGTCCATGGAAACAATTTCCCAACGATGAGAAGGAACTAGTAATGGAGTGTACAAGCCTAGTTTTCTATTGTTGGGCTTGCTTTTAGCACACATAGTACACCCTCTTACATATCTAGAAACTATCTCATTCATTTTTCGCCAATAACAAAATCTTTGCAGCTATGCAACTGTTTTACTTACCCCAAAGTGACCTGATATTAGAGAAGTGTGTGCTTCTCTAATTATCTTTACTCTTTTAGTTTGTGGAATGCATAGCTTCCCACAATGATATAGGAGTCGGTCCTTAGTATGATAATCCAATTCTTCTACTCATTTGCCGTGACTTAAAGTTGCATATACATCTTTAAAGTCTATATCTTGAGCATATTGTTCAATGTAGCTCTCATGTAACACATAATTATGCTTAAGTATAGTAGATGCATTTATAATGAGTCTAGATAACATATTTGCAACTTTATTGTGTATGCCCTTTTTATATCTGATGACTAAATGAAACTGTTGTAGAAAACCCATCCATCTATAGTGTCTTGATTGCTGCAACTTAGTTTGGGAGTGTACATATTGAAGTGGTTGATGATCAGTATGTATAACTGTTTCTTTGCCCATTAAGTAATGTTTCCACTTTTTCACACTCTGTACTAACGCATACAATTCTTTATCATATGTGGGATAGTTAACTACTGCAGAATTAAATGTCTTAGAATGATAACATATGGGTTTACTGTGCTGTATCAACACTGCTCCCGTGGCATAATCACTGGCATCCGTTTGGATCTCAAACGGTCTTTGAAGATCAGGCAGTCCTAGTATTGGTGCTATACTAATCTTTTCTTTCAAGGTGTCGAAGGCTTTCCATTGTTTTCCTCCCCACTGAAACACCTTGTTCAATCCTGTTAAAGCATAAGAGAGCTACAATTAAGAAAAAGTTAGAAATGAACTTTCTCCAATATTGTGCTACTCCTAAGAAGCTCCTAACTTCTGTAGCAGATTTGTGTTTAGGCCAGCTTGCAATGACTGCCACCCTAGAGGGATCTATCTTCAATTCACCACCCCCTACTATATGTCCCAAAAAATTCAAAGATGTTTTGCCAAATTCACATTTTGAGAGTTTAACATAAAGTTTTTCTCTTTTCAAAACATCTAGTGTCTGCTTAACATGCTTTAAATTTTCTTCCCATGTTTTGCTAAATATCAGAATGTCATCCAGATACACAATAACAAAATCATCAAGAAAAGGTCTGAGTACATCATTCATTTTTCTCATGAAAGTAGCAGGAGCATTAGTTAAGCCAAAAGGCATAACCAACCACTCATACAATCCCTACTTTGTTTTGAAAGCAGTCTTCCATGCATCTTGTTCTACAACTCCAACCTGATGATATCCACTATGCAAGTCTAACTTGGAAAAATAAACATCTTCTTTTAATTGATCTAATAGATCATCTATGCGAGGAAGGGGATAAAGATTTTTTATTGTTATCTTATTCAGTGCTCGATAATCAATGCACATTCTCCATGAGCCATGTCTTTTTCTCACCAAAATGATTGGAGATCCACATGGTGATGTGCTAGGTCTGATGAACCCCTTCTCGAGCAACTCTTGCACCTGCTTCTTCATTTCTACATTCTCTAAAGTGGACAACCTATACATTCCAATGTTAGGCAATGGAGCATCTTGCTGCAAATTAATTTCATATACTATTTCCTTTTTGGGTGGCATACCTTTAGGTTCTTGAAACAAGATATCATACTCTAAAACAGCTTTTTCTAAATCAGCTTGCTGTTTAGCATCACAACCCTCAAATACATTGGTTTTATCAGGTTTCTTTTCCTTTACAACCATCAGTAAAAATTGTTGGCATGAATTTGTAATTCGTTTCATCTACCCTGAGTTTATGAGAGTGTGATTATTCTTGAGCTTATGAGCTCTTACAAAGTATTCGATTCCATCTTTAATGAGTAGATACTTGTTCTCAACTCTATAGAAAATAGCTTTCCCATCATACAAGTAAGGACTTCCTAAAAGAATTCCACATATATCCAAAGGAATTATGTCTAACTCAACCTCATCTACAAATGCTGACCCAAAAGAAAACTTGAGTTTGCATTGTCTAGTCACTTGTAGTTGTGCTTTATCACTTAA
>APFE030468708.1:21969-116757 GCA_000404065.3 Pinus taeda
AGAAATTAAATTTACTTGTGAGCCACTATGAAACAAAGTATCAATCTTTTGATGTTTGGAAATAACTCGAATATGGAAAAGCTCATGTCTTTTTCTCTCATTTTCTTCATCAATAGTAGATTGTGAAGAATTACTATTAGATGCTTCCGAATTCTTACCTTTTATACCTATGGCTGAAATGGTTGTTTCATCTCCTGAGTTTGACCCCAAATCTTTCTGAATAACTACAATAGTCTTCTTCTTCTTGCCCTCGAACTTCTTAGGTCTCAGCTCTGGATGCAGAATCCAACAATGCTCATCATCATGCCCATCCTTCTTACAGTGAGTGCATGAAGACTTGGTTTTCTATGTAGTGTTGGCCTTCCTTGCTTTCCGTTTCTGTTTTCTTTTCTCCTTATTCTTGCTTGTAGTGGGTTGGGAAGATCCCCCAACTTCTAGGTTTCCATTATTTCCTGAAGCTTTTAGATGCGTATCTTGAACAGATACGTCATCTATACTAGTGGGATTAAACATGACGATAGTGTGCCTCATGTAGTTGTGTAGACCACCGATGTACTTCAATAGAGTCTCAGGTGAGTCTAATGAGATTCCTAGAATCAAAACTCTCTTCTTAAACTCTTGGGTGTAACCTTGTACACTTTGCGCTTTCAATTGTCGAAGAGTTTGCCAGCTCATCGTGGCTTGCTGCAAGTAGGCCAATGGGTAGAACTACTTTTTGATTGTAGAAACAAATTCACTCTAGACAGAAAGAGTCTTACCATGTCTCTTCATGTCAGCTTGGGTCCTTCCTTCCCACCAAACTAAGGCAGTGCCTCCAAGGCGTAGGCTGGCCAACTGAATCTTGCTCTTATCTGAATCGATACTCTACACTCTGCAATAAACATCAATTTGTCTAATCCAATTGTCTAGCTTTTCTGCATTCAAATCTCCATCATATATTGGTAAATCAAATTTGACATCTAGTTTAATCAAAGATGTCTTATTTTTATGCTCAGGGCTATTAGGAGGTGTGAGAAAGTTTTATTCTTTCCCTTTTCCTTTGAGTGGTCATGGAGGAGAGACTCTTCTTCTCCTTTATCTTGTTTGCAGCCTGATGAATCTTCATCTTTATGTTTTCTAAAGACCTTATACATTTCCTCTACCATGGACCTTATGGCCAGGAAACTATCTATAAATTAAGGGCCTGGCCCAATAGAACCTTCCTTCGACATTGTCCTCTGAGGGTAGACTCTTCCAATTTCAGGATTAGTTTCAACCAACTCTCCTTCTCCTAATTTGAGCTTTGATCTAGTTAGCATTCAACAGCTAAATCCAGAACAAGCTTGTCTAACCTTAACAACTCTCAGCTCTGATACCACTTGATCTGAAAGTCACTTATATATGATCTCAGTTAATTAATGTAGGTATTACTGACTCATGTGTTGGGATATGCCTATGTTATTTTAAGCAATGGATCGATAATATTGTGAAATACACAGGCATTGGAAAACAATAAGAGAAACACAACAAGTAAATTCAACAAAAAAACACAACAATTTAATAAGGAGTTCACCCAATCCTCCTGCGCTACGTCTCTTGGTCCAGCTTTTAGTGGTGGCCTTTTTTATTGTGTCTTTAAGTAGAGTTTTTACAATCAGGAGCTCAATTTGAGTCTCCTGTAACAGATGATGCTTAGTAGGGTGCTACTTGGATTTCCCAAGCCACTAGAGTACACAGACTACCCCCTTACCAAGTCTCAACCTCAACTAGTCTTAATGGGATGAGTCCAATCTGGTACTCAGTTCCCGACAAATATCCTCACAGGGATTGCTTGAACCTCTCAAGCCTTCTCGGTTTTGTCTGCTCGATGTTGCCTTAGCTCTGCAGGTCATCTCGACTTCTCTGTTCCATGCTTCTTGCTTCACTCTCTCCTCTATCTCCCCTCTACTCTCTGTCTGTTCATGGCTTAAATCCAATCCATCCCTTAACTATTCGCTTCCTCTTCCCGCTCTTCGGATCACTTGCCTCTGTCCACTGGAATTCCCTGCTTCTGTGTCATTGCCACTATGTAACGTTTCACAGAGAGGTGTCCACTTGTCTCCTTACAAATTGGGCACCAACTTTTCCTCGAATGGTCATTATTTCAGTAATTCCACAAAATGATTCATCCGCCAGCTCATTGGTCATGTCAGACCCCAAATGTTATATGCCTCAGCCTATTCTTCTGTCAAATCCAGTCTTCCATCAGGTGTAATTTCCACCATTGATTCGGGGCCTCCAGATCCTACGGTCATCACTTTTATCACACAGGTGAGTTGCTCGACCATTACCCTGCGATGAGAGTGATTTTCCCTCTCATCCACTGGACATGCGTCATTCAGTGTATGGCATCGCTTGGTCCTCTGCCAAACCCGCTTACCACTTGAGGGGCTTGCGATATCCCACCGGTTTTTGGGCACAGGACCCGCCTTCTAACATTTCAGATATTTCCGAATGGTTTTACCTATTTTTCACATGACCAGGTGTTAGGGATTTTCCTTCTCTGAGGTTTTTATGCTGCAATACGCAATTAGCGCTAATCGCATATCAGAAGCGGCCTCTGTTTTCTGATTTGGACTCCCTATTTGCTAGTTTGCACCACTACACGGTCTCCATGGGCCAACAGTTAGTGTGCTTTGGCTAAGTGTCCTCATTGTTTCGTGCTGGCTACGAACTGCCACTGTCCAGAGGTCCTTCCTGATAGCTCATTGTTTACAAGATTTTGAAGTTTGACATAATTTGAAAGAGTCATAAAAACTCTGATAATTTTCAAGGATCCAATTCAGATCATTATAGGGCTCCAAAGCATTTTTCCAACCAAGGATCTAAGAACTAGTAACTCAACCCAACCTAAGGAAACATGAGAACCAACCAAAAAACAAACAAGGAAATCAACCGACAATCTCTATGTCTATCGAGGAAATGACAAGGCTAGGCAATCCTTCATCAATCTAGGAAAATCTCCATGCCAGTGATACAACATGACCAATAATCCACATGCATGATAAAAATAGTGAGGAAAACATACATGCAACTCGGTGCCTGCAAGAAAATCCCATTGTCCTCTTGCACTTTCCTGCTCCTCCTTTTCCTTCTAGCTACGAAAATCCAAGTATGACACACCCTTCATGAGTGCTCCAAGGAAACTCTAAATCTCCAAGAATATGAGAGAGAGAGAATAATGAGAGAGCTCCAAAAATAAATTGACAAAAGGTTACCAACTAATCCTCAGAAACCGTTTTGTGAATTAGGCCTTTATTTCCTTCATTTTCCATTATTTTCCTTCATTTTCCTCCTCACATGCAACCTGTGACCTTTCACCTCCATTTTCTCCTAATTTCCATTATTTCCATAAATAAATGTGCAAAAAATATGATTTGCCTTTCCAAAGCCTTAGTCATTACCTTTGCCAATTTCCTTAGCCATTAAGGGCTCACAAGTGATCCCCATCACTAGGATTTTGCCCAACATTCAGCTTCGAATAAGTGCCCCATCAACCGTGGTTATTATTTTTCCTTTATTAACTTTCATTACATGGAATTTTTACCAAGGTTGTTATAGAAATCTCCCCCTTGGGGGAAAACCGTCCTCGGTGTTCAACAATACCTATAACCACAAAAGTGTTGTAAGAAAAATATACTGTAGATGGGCCTTTATAACTTATCTCGATGCAATATTTACAATGATTAACTTGTTAAGAAGCTAACCAACATGAAAACATAACAACATAACATCATAATGACATGACACCAATATCTCTTATTGGAGCTTTATAACAAATCTCATGAAGGTATTTACATCCATATACATATGTATATAAACCAGCATCACCAAAACATATACCAAGGCATGATGCCAAAACTATTTTTCCTCAACCAGAAAATGAGGAAGGATACATAGCCCGCATCTGATCCGTCATCTCAAATGTAGATTCATTGGGCCCAAAGTTATTCCATTGCACCTTAACTTGCTCGATTATGGAGATGAGCACCCAACTGAGGCTCTGGCTGGAATTCTCCAGCTGCTTCCACCTCCAATAGAGACTAGTCAATCACATAATCAACATCTTTAACATACTTCTTAAGCAATGGCACATGGAAAACACGATGGATTTTCACTATCGGAGGCAGTGCAAGTCAATAGGCTACTAACCCAATCATCTAAATGATAATTAAATGTCCACAAAAATGTGGTGCCAAGTTGGCTCATGATCCAATCCGTAAGGAGCCTTTCTTCGGTTTTATGCACAAGTACACATGTTCCCCAACTTGGAACTCCTTGAATAACTTGTTCAGATCTACATAGCTAATCTGCCTATCTTGTGCTGCCTTTAGATTCTTCTTGATCACTTGCATTTCTTGTTCCAAGTATGCCAACATGTTTGGTCCAATCAATACTCTATTAACGGATCACTCCAACTGATAAGAGTATTGCAACTCCACCCATATAATGCCTCAAAAAGACTCATACTCAAAGATTCATGATACCCATTGTTGTAAGTGGACTCTACCAGTGGAAGATGCTCTTCCCACTTTCACTATTGATATATCACATACATCCTCAACATGTCCTCCAATATCCTGTTGACCCTCTTTGTCTATCCATCTATCTGTGGATGATAAGTTGTACTAAAGGCTAACTCTGTGCCCAAACCTACAAACAACTCCTTCAAAAACTTGGAAGTGAACTTCGCATCCCTATCCGACAAAATTTTATTTGGAACACCATGTAATTTGACCACATCTCTGATGAACACCTGTGCTACATCACTAGATGAGAATGTAGACTTCACTGGAATGAAGTGTGCAACCTTTTTCAACATGTCCACAACAACCATGATGGAGTCATGTTGTCTTACTAACCTCAGCAAACCTGTGATGAAGTCCATGGAAATGACCTCCCATTTCCATTCTGGAATCGCAATCGGCTGTGGCATTCCACTACTAAAGGCCAACTCTGTGTCCAAACCTACAAACAACTCCTTCAAAAAATTGGAAGTGAACTTCGCATCCCTGTCTGACACAATTTTCTTCAGAACACCATGTAATTTGACCACATCTCTGATGAACACTTGTGCTACATCGCTCACTGAGAATGTAGACTTCACTAGAATGAAGTGTGCAACTTTGTCAACCTGTCCACAACAAACATGATGGAATCCTGTTGTCTTACTATCCTCAACAAACCTCTGATGAATTCCATGGAAATGACCTCCCATTTCCATTATGGAATCGCAATCGGCTGTAGCAGTTCACATGGATGTTTACACTTTTCCTTCACATGTTGACAATTGAAACACCTAGCCACAAACTCTACTACATCCCTCTTCACATTCAACCAATAATAAAATCCCTTCACTGTTGTGAGTGTTTTTTGATAGCCTGGGTGAACCGAATATGGTTTCACATGAAACTCCCTCAAGATCACCTTCTTAAGCTCACTGTTATCTGGCACATATATCTTGTCTTTGAATCTAACCAATCCATATGTTGTAAGGCAATAGTCCACATTCTATGCTACTGCACCTGTACTTGTACCTGTACTATCACCTATACCTATACCTATATTGTCACATGTACCTATACATGTACTACCACATGTACCTATACATGTACTAGTACTCTGCTACAACCTATGCATAATCTCCATATATCTAACATCCTACTGATCTGCCTGCAAGATCATATCCTGTGAGTCTGTCACATAGGAGCTCATAGAGGCTAAGTGATTTACTTGTATCTGCTACTCTATTATCTCTTCCTTTGATATACGTGATCTCAAAATCAAACTCACTGATTGTAACCAACCACCGAGTCTGCCTACCATTTAGATTTGGTTTGTCAAAGAGATACTACAAACTACTGTGATCACTCACTAGTGTAAACCTCTTGCCTAGAAGATTCTGTCTCCACATCTTCAACGCATGTATGATCATTGCCAAGTCAAGATCATGCATGGGATAGTTCTGTTCGTGCTCATTCAATTTTTGTGACTCATAGCATACCACCTATCGATCCTACATAAGGACTCCACCAAGTCCTTTCTTGTAAGAATCTATGCATACTACAAACTCTTTGTTCGGATCTGCAATCTTTAACACTGGTGCATGTGTCAACAACTGCTTGAGCTACTCAAAACTAGCCTCACACCTTTGTCCATTCAAACTTTTTACCTTTCCTCTGCAATTATGTGATAAGATAAGAAATATGTGAGAAGTTCCTGATGAAACTGCTATAATAGCCTGCCATCCCCATGAAAGATCTCACCTCATCCACATTCCTAGGAGCTACCAATCCATGATGGCCCTTATATTTTTTTAGATCTACTACAATGCCCTCCTTTGAGACAACATGCCCCAAGTAATATACCTCAGTTTGAAAGAAATTGCACTTCTTTATCTTAGCATACAATTGATGCTCTCTCAACAACCTTAACAATGTTGCTAAATGTTTGGCATGCTCTTCCTAATTTTTAGAATGTACCAATAGGTCATCAATGAACAAAATGACAAACTTATCCAAATATGGATGCAACACACTATTCATCAAGCACACAAATGTAACTAGAGTATTAGTCAAACCGAATGGAACTACAACAAACTCATAATGCCCATACCTAGTCCGGAAAGTTGTCTTGTAAATGTCCTCCTCTTTGATGCGTACTTGGTCATATCCAAATCTCAGATCAATCTTCGAGAACACTGTTGCTCCCTTCAATTGGTTGAACAAGTCATCAATCCTCAACAATAAATACCTATTCTTAATGGTCACTTTGCTCAACTCTCTATAGTCAATGCATAATATGAGAGTAACATCTTTTTTCTTCACAAAAAATATCAGTGCAGTCCATGGTGATGCACTTGGCCTAATGTACCTCATGTCCAACATTTCATTCAACTGTAGCTTCAACTCAACCAACTCAGGTGTGCTCATCCTGTAAGGTGTTTTTAATGCCAGAGTTGACCCTAACACTAACTCAATAGAAAAGTCTACCTCCTTCTGACATGAAAACTATGTAATGTCCTTATGAAATAGATCCTTGAAGTACTATAAAACTGGGTACCTGCTCAACACATCCGCATCCTCAATTTCCTTACCCTTGTCACTAGAAATGTGCACTGCAAATAACACGCACCCTTTCCTGTGATTGCACTTTTCTTTCATAACCGTTACCATCTTAACTAATGTGGATTTCTTCTTACCCTATAAGACTCTTAGTTCTCCATTTTCATCGACATGCTCAATGGATTTGTCCTAACAATCCACCTTGGTTTTGTGAAGGTACAACCAATCCATGCCCAACAACATATTGTATGATCCCAACACTAATACATTCAAATTTGTTGCGGTAGGCATACCATTCAAATCAAATACACAAGCTCTTAACCAACGATTGACTTGGTTATTTGTACATGTAGCCAACTGCACTAATCAAGATTTTGCATGTAATTCCCTACTCAAAATACACTTTATATCCACCAGGTCAGGACTAACATAGCTATAATTAGATCCAGGGTTAATCAAAATAGAAATAACTTGACCACAAATCTTACCATCCATCTCAATGATAGATGTCTGATGGTCTACCTGTTTGTTATCCATTGCTGCATAAATACGAGGAACACTCTGAACAACATTACCAATAGTTTGTGCATCCTGTGCACTATATATCTTAGGCCTACCACTCTAGTACTGTGGACAATCCCTCCTACAATGATCTCGTCCATAAGTCCAACACTATATGGGCTCCTTATTATGCTCCTCAGATTGATGTCCATGTCCTCTATCTAATGCATTGAAATTCTTATATGGCACAACATTATCTTTATTATCTTTATTTTGAGGTCTTGCTCGTTTCTTGTCCCATTTCCCTTTGTTCCTTGCATTACCTTTCTAGTCTGGCTTAGTTTCGAATTTGTGCTTCGATTACTCATAACAATGCCTTAACTTTCAAATGGCCTCCTCCAATGATGTAGGCTCATCGAACACAATCTTGTCTTTGAATGCAACTGGAAATCTACTAATGAATATCTGAATCTTGGCCTTCTCTTCCATGAGATAAGGCACATACCTCAGTAACTCCAAAGAAATTTCTAGTGTGCTCATCATCTGTCATTGATTCCATGTTTAACTCTTAATTTTTTTTTTCCCTTTCATCAAAGTATCTCTTATACAAATACGTATTATTGAATAACTACTCAAGCTCACTCCAATTCAAATCCTCCTCATGAATACATCTGACATTCTTCACATATTCTCACCAAATGTATGTTTTACCTTGGAGGCTGAATGTAGCTAGTATGGCTTTCATGTTCTCTTAATATTCATGCAACCTGAAGAATTTCCTCATGCCAAGAAACCATTCCTCTACATCCTGTGATTTCTTCATCTGTCCATCAAAAGTAGTTGTTCTTTCTTAAACTCATATGGCAAGTGTCCACTATCATTCCTCTTGTAAGGATGATAATGATATCGATCATAGTGATTATCTGAATCAGAATTAGAATAATACCTATGTCTATCCCTCCTTCTCTCTCGAGTATCCAACAATTTGCGATCTCTGACTATGTCACCACCATTTGACTTGTGACCACCATGCGATGCACTACCATATGCCCCATTAGTTTGTTCCTCCTGCTCATAGCTAATACAACGTGGTCCTTGTCGTTGCAAATCTGAAAACTCTAAAGTATCATTGCATTTACATTTACCTCTGTTTATTTCTCGTGTGCCTGCATGATTCTGTCATTATCTACCTTACAACTCCTTATTTCTTCCTTTAAGCCTCTTAGTGTATATGCCAAATTGGAAGAGTTCCCAACACCATACTTCTCTTCTCATTATAGCTCGGGGATGATACCTTGTTTGCAAGATCAACAAATTAGCGTGATACATGTATAACATAATCATGGCAACATATAAATACATAACACATAAGCATATGACCATGCAACCATCATTATAGCTAGGGTCCAGTCATCAATGCATGACCTTAACAACAACACACACCATGACTTCATGCATGACAACAACCACTACATCACTGTACACGTGACCACATGAAAACATGAACATGAGTAAGCAATGTGTAACCAACCACACAAATGCATAACACACATGTAATCAAGCATAAACGAACGATAATTGAAACCAAACCTACAAGAATGATATTGCATGAAACCAAACATACAATAATGCAACCAAACATACAATAATGTAACCAAGAAACATATGGTAACATGTAAGCGACATATAACAACCTGTAACTAGTGATACACTCATGACAATGCACTCCACAATAACAACATCAAGTTCCTCATAACAACATCACTACAACCATGACCAACATTATGCAAATGCAACAAGCACATGGAATGCAAATGTAAGAGACACACATGAAACATACATGCATGCATGACCAACACACATCCCACAAAGTCCAAGGGGTGAACCATGCTCTCATACCACTTTGTAACACCCTCCTACCACATCTACTTAAGCAACCGACCATCCAGGGTAAACATGCGACGAGAGGCCACTGTGATATTATTCAATCTCCTAAGTCATGTTAAGGAAGTGGAACTGATGGAAACACACCATACAAATATTCAAGGTCAGTGTTAGAACCCTCGGGAACTAATCCAACCTTTCACGCAACCAGTCCCTGGGTCCCACTGAACTTTTGGACAAATTTACCTTTAGACACTCTCATGTTATGGGCATGTGAGCGTCTAGGGACCTCTCGACACTCTCACAAGCTTGCAAGCTAGCGTCCACGGACTCTTTTTTCTAGTGATATGCCAATGTCCTGGGATTTGAGCCACCTTTTCAGGCCCATAGCCCAAGCCACTGGCCATAATTGAATCATGTCTTTAGAACAGTAAAATAACAAGGAATTGATAGTTTAAATGCAAGCACTTGAATGAGACCTTGACTAGAACCCTACTAACCATGGATAGCATTTCATCAAACATATCATGAATATGTAATCTACAGGTGTAAATAACATATATGAGCATAGGGATCTCATACTTAGTTGAGAATCGCTAAGAAACATTGATGCCTCAACACACCGACTACCATTTCATCCATTAGGTCATAGATACATTGATAATTCATTTACAAGTAAAAACATGATGAGAGACATATTTAGCTACTGTCATAAAACATATAAATAATCAACATAATACCAACAAAAATATTAATGAAAACATAACCATATAAACCACATGTAATCTAGTATAATATTCATAAAATACAAGGAGGAATAACCTCATATTGATGATGAAAAATCCAAACTCGGGATGGAACTTCCACATTCCACCCGACTGTAGAATGATTGAGCCAAATCTCTCTTTATCCATTTGCCATGTGCCATATTCCAAACATGAATGTGGGATCTCATAGAACACATCAATCAAAACTCATCCAGGGCTTCCAGAGGCCATCCACCTCAACCCATCAAACAATGATTCCATCTTATAGTAGGACCTCACAAAAACATCACCAGATTGGTCTCTATTCCAATCGTCTAGGGCTCCAGAGCATTTTCTTAACCAAGCCTCCAGGACTCGTAACTCAACCTACCAATGGCTCCAGAGAATTTGTCCAACCAAGGCTACGGGACTAGTAACTAAACCTAAGTTGTTATAGGGCTCCACAGTGCTTGTCCAACCAAGGCTCGAGGAAATAGTAACTCAACCCAAGCTAAGGAAACATGAGAGCCAACCAAAAAACAAACAAGGAAATCAACTTACAATCTCCATTGCTATCTAAGAAATGGCAAGGCTGGGCAATCCTCTATCAATCCAGACAATCCTCCATGTCAGTGACAGATCATGACCAATAATCCACATGCATATGGCATGCAAACCAAAACTAGTGAGGAAAACATACATGCAACTCGGTACCTACAAGCAAATCCCACTATAGTTGTTGATTCCGATGTCTTATTATGCTTTCCTCCTCCTCCTTTGCCTTCTTGCTCCAAAAATCCAAGTATGCCACACCCTCCAAGATTGCTCCAAGAAAACTCTAAGTCTCTAATAATATGAGAGAGAGGGGGAATAATAAGAAAGCTCCAAAACTGAACTAACAAAAGGTTACCAACTAATCCTCATAAATCTTTTTATGAATGAGGGCTTTATTTCCTTGATTTTCCATTATTTTCCTTCATATTCCTCCTCACATGCAAATTGTTACTTTGAACCTCCCTTTTCTCTTAATTTCCATTATTTCGATAAATAAATGTGCTAAAAATTCCATTTGCCTTTCCAAAGCCTTATCCATTTCCTTATCCATTAAAGAATCACAAGTGATCTCCATCACTAGAATTTTTCCCAACATTCAACTTGGAATAAGTGTTGCATCAACCATGGTTATTATTTTTCCTTTATCAACTTTTATTACATGGAATTTTCACCTGGTTGTTACACCTACCATCCACCTAATAATGATTAATAATTAAATTAAATTTCTAGAAGCCCTTTTACAAAATAAACACACCTATTAGTGTAATAATTATAAGTTATTTAAAATAATAATTATTATTAATGATCAAACAAATTACTAGATAAGTTAAACATATATACATTTAAAAAAAAAATTAACAAGATCCTTAACCATGGAATTCAATTTACCATGGAAATTCTTAATTTAAAAATAGACTTTGTTATAAATATGTGGATTATCAGTACCACATGCCTAAAAAACATAACTCATTTCATATGACCCTTATTCATATGACAATTTTTTAATTAATGTATTTAATTAAAAAGACAAAAAACAATAACTACTTTCAAAATAAATATCAACCTTTGATTTTGATTTGGGTACACTGTATACTACTAAAAACATGCAAAATATTTTATGAAATTAAATCTTTAAGATCCACCTAATAATTATTAATAATTAAATTAAAATTTTAAAAAACTTATTACAAAATAAACATACCAATTAGCATAAATATTCTAAAATACTTTTTAGAAAATTACATTACCTACAATTTACTTAATAATTAAAATACAAATATTTAAAATATTTAAAATAATTAAAATCAAAACACTTATTTAGAATAAACATAATTACTTGGAGATTCACCTACATCCCAAACACAAATCAGTACCTAATATTATTTTCGGCTTCAACACTGAATCCGTGATGTTCGGTCATCGTTATTATCCCTACGGCAAGGCAAGTAATAACGTATTTGATTTGTGTTGAATTTCAAATAGTTTGGCAGTTGACTAGAAATTAAACAAGATTTTACCAAAGTTAATATTAATGTATTTAGTTTTATTTTTATTTACTAATAATTTAATTTATTTATTCGCATTTTTATTGGTTAATAGCAATAGAGTTATATTGTGTTATAATTGTACTTGGCATTATGGCTGCCAATCAGGGGTTAAATTTGACGGGTCCTCTTAACTGTCAGCGAATTCTTTTATGTATTTAAAGTGCCATTCACATGACTTTAACTTTTAACATTTATTTTTACTGGTTTCATATAACTTCTGCAAATTATATTCATATTTTCTCTCACATAAAAATAGAGTGAATGTAGATATTGTTGCAAGTTTAAGATATCGCCATTGTAAAATTATTGCTCCAAATTTCTCACATTACATGTCGTGAGCATTAATACTTCCACTAAGCTATAGATGTCTTCTATGGAAAAAAAAAAAATCTCTAACCTTAAAACATATACAAATACAAATTTGGAAAATTCAAGTACAATATTTTAATATGTAATAGCAAAACATGTTCTAAATTAAAGCTTTTAAAATAGAGAAATCATAAGATTATGATTAGTTTTGTATGGAAGTTTAATTGGTAAAAGCTGTATCTTATGATGTATTTTACAAACTACTAAATTCAAAATTTTACAAATTATAAAATTCAAGATGCAATCTCCTTGATTAAGTAACAAAAATAAAAAAATTAAACTCCATAATAATAAAGCAATTTTAAAAATCAAATTTAGTTTTATTTAACACATATATATGCACAATAAATCTATCAATATTTTTATCTTACAACCATTCAACTATTAAAATAATAAGAAAATCACTCATAATTATTTCCAAATAACAACCTAACAAATCATCAATCATCATAACAAAAATGAAAGTTATGGACAAAAAATATAAAGTCCAATAAATTAATTCAAGTAATTAAATGGTGTGGTCCAATAAATTAATTCAAATAATTAAACTTTGTGAATTTCAAATGAATTTTATAAATTCACTTGAGTTTGATCATTATATTCAGAAACAATAAATATAAACTTAGCTCATTCAAAGATGAGAGTTGAGCCGTATAAAGGTTGCTTATTTTGAGGGAAGATTTCTTTTCCTATGATCTTAATTTTAGATAGATATAACTAAAAGATATTTAAAAAATACTGGGAAAAAAATGTACTTCTAGTTTTTCTTAGCACCACTAATCTAAGTAGAATCATGATCTCATTCTTTTTCGCATTATAAAGAGGCATACAGAAAACACAAGTAATCGTGGTCCAACAACCCCTCATAGAATAATCAGGTTTTGCGAAGGTTTTTGTGCAATGTCAATGTTTATTCATGTTGGAGAAATCACAACACTCAAACCCAGATAATAAGAACTTCAACAAGAAAGACAAACAAATCTGAAATATATAATATAATTATATATATATATATATATATTATATATATATATATATATAAATTAAGAAATTGATTTTGGGAATTACTGGCCTTGGCAAATAATGGTGAGAAAAAGCATGTCTCTAACCAAGCTCTGCAATTTCCTAATAGGGCTTCACCCGCTTCTTGCATTGTAAGATTACAAATGTTGAAGATAATGGATAATATCCTAGAATAAGTAGAGTTGGTTCATGTAACCTTAGGGTATGAATTAGTTTCTATTTCTTAGGATGTTGTTCTAACTTCCCTAAAACCATGTTTTCTATTTAATGTGTAATGTGCATGAACAATGTAGAGAGTTCTGCAAAGCCAGACTCTCCTGGTTCAGACTCTCTTTCGTAGAGCTGACCAATGGGTTTCATTTCTTTTAATACAACATTGCCAATTTTATCATGGTATCAGAGCGTCAGAGCTGAGGAACCTATACACTATCTGGTGGGTGTGACTAAACCGAAATCATCGCAGGTTTTGAGTGGATAAGCGCGACGATCACACTATTACACTTCTTGCGAATTTTATTTTCCAATCGTCGCAGGTTTTTAGTGTACATCTGCGACAGTCTCAGATATTAGGTGTATATTTGTGACAGACTCAAGCATTAGGCATACATCTGTGATGATGTCTCGGATATTAGGTGTATATCTGCGACGGTCTTAGAAAATTGATGTACATTTGCGATGATCATGTAAACAACAAAAAGGCTCCGAGAGAAGGCTGCAGAGGCTGACAAGAGAAGGTTGTCTAGAGGCTGTGAAGGAATCAATGGTGATTTGCGGGTGTGCTGCGAGATCAAACAACATTGAAGATGAGTGATCTGTCTTTGTCACAGATCTGGGGTAAATCTAAAATCTTCTTTTACCTGTCGATTTTTTTTTTAAATCGCCAATATGAATAACAATATGCTTGAAGCATGCTTGAATGAGCATAACAAGCTCGATGGTTCCAATTATGCAATTGGAAATTCAAGATGCAGACTCTGCTAGACGTTCAGAGTGCTTGGATGATTGCAAATGGGGATGAGCCGAAGCTCGTGGGTGGATCAGCATCAATCATAGATTGGGAGAAGTGAGAAGGTAAAGCAAGGACGTTGTTGAAGATGTCAGTGAAAGACGACATCATACCACACATTAGAGAATATAAGACAACTAATGAGATTTGGGGAATTCTGAAGGAGTTATATGAGATCAGGAATTCAAATCGTCTTATGTTCCTCAAGAGTAAGATCCTATCCCTGAAGATGGAGGAGAATGAAACAATTGCTTCATCCGTAGCAAGGATCAAGGATTTGCAGAACAAATTGGCAGACATTGGTCATACAGTTGACAATATAGATCTTGTAACAATTACCATGAATGGTGTCACTGATGATTACCAAATGTTCATCACTGGGATAAATTCCAGAGAGAAGATCCCGAAATTTGAAGAGCTGACAGGAATACTGATGCAGGATGAAGAAAGAAGATCGACTCTGAAGCCCCAAAGTGCTGATCTTGCATTAATGGTGAAGAAAAACTTCTTCAAAGGGAAAGGGAGTTCACAACAACAAAACAGAGCAAACTCACACAAAAGATTGGATCAGACCCAAGGTATGCATCCGAATAGAAACTACTCTGAAACTAAATGTTTTTATTGCAGAAAACTGGGTCATATTGCCATGGAGTGCAGGAAGAAGAAATATCATGAAGAACAATAGAAGCAAAAAAGACATGCAGGTCATCTCGCGAACGACAATCATGTGTAGAATTTTAGATTGTTTATGGCAGATCATGATGAGAATGTTGATGTAGACATCTGGTATGTAGATTCAGGAGCATCAACACACATGACAGGGGGCAAGCATTGGTTCGAAGATTTTAAAGAAATCAACGAGGGAGCACAGATTTACCTAGGTGATAATATAATTCATCAAATCAAAGGGTGTGGGAAAGTTTTTGTCATTCTACCTAATGGTAATGTAAAACAAATTCATAATGCCATGTATGTGCCTGGTGTAACAAAGAACTTGATTTTTGTATCCATGATTACAGATCAAGATCTGAAAGTTGAATTCTTTAAATCTAACTGTTATATTAAATATCTGCTAGATGGCATGAAGACAATTGCTACAGGAATCCGAACAGGAGGATTGTACAAGTTGGATGTAAGACCTCCACCAGTTCGAGCATTGATAGCAGCGAGCCTGACTACAGAAGAGCTATGGCATCAGAGATTTGGCCACATCAACTATAATGATTTGTTGTTACTACAAAAGAATGAAATGGTAAGAGATCTTCCTATGCTAAAGCAAGTACATAATGATTGTGATGCCCGTACACTAGGAAAAATGCATAGAGAAGAATTCCCTGTTCGAGTAGAAAAGAAACAGAGTGATATACTTGAATTAGTGCACACAAACCTTCGTGGACGCATGCAGACAAAATCATTAGGAGGTGCATTGTATTTTCTACTGATTATTGATGACTGTACGAAGTTTTCTTGGGTGTATTTGTTAAGTAAGAAGAGCCATACATTTGAATATTTTAAGCAGTTTAAAAATATGATTGAAAGATAAACAGGGAAATAGATAAAAATTCTCCGTTTTGATCAAGGGGGAGAATACAGGAAGGATGAGCTTATCAAGTATTGTAAAGGTTATGGAATTTTGCAGCAGTTCACAGTACCCCATACTCCACAGAAGAATGGAGTAATAGAAAGAAATAACAAAACACTGGTGAAATGTGCTAGAAGTATGTTGAAAGGTAAGAATTTTTCGAATGGTTTTTGCGCTGAAGCCGTGAATACTGCAGTTTATTTGAAAAATAGGAGTCCTACAAAGAGTCTTGAGTCTAAAACTCCTTATGAAGTATTATATGGATTTAAGCCTGCAGTAAAACACTTAAAAATATTTGGTTCTAAATCATTTGCCCACATTCCAAAGGAAGATAGAAGAAAATTATATTCAAAAGCCATCAGATGTACCTTTATAGGGTATTGTTCACAGTATAAAGTTTACATATTATTTAATCCCTCTACTCACAAGATTTTTGTTAGTAGAGATGTCAAATTCCATGAGCAGGATCATGAAGAATTTGTTGAGCACAATGAGGAATGGGACATTCCGTATTTGGTGGAAGAAGAAGCAGAGAACAATCAGGGTCAACAGCAGACAAAGGCAGAGGATGAACATCAACAACAACAACAACATCAACAATAGCAACAACAGCGGGAAAAAAAAGAAAATGATGATCAAATAAGGTTTGAAGCCACCCCACCAATCAGGAGATCACGTAGGAAAGTTCAAATGCCTGCAAGATATAGGGAAAATGCTTTTATAACTAATATGATGAATGTGGTTGAATCGTCTAGTTATAAAGAAGCAAATGAATGTAGTGAATGGAAAACAACCATGGAACAGGAATATGATTCAATAATCAGAAATAACACTTGGGAATTGGTTGAACTTCCTAGAGGAAAGCAAACTATAGGTTGTAAATGGTTATATAAACCGAAGATTAATGCAGATGGAACCATAGAAAAACTAAAAGCTAGGTTGGTAGCAAAAGGGTACTCACAAAAAGAAAGGATAGACTATGAAGAAACCTTCACCCCTGTAGCTAAATTAAATACTATCAGAATGTTAATTGCTTTAGCTACTAAGAAACATTGGATGATGCACCAACTAGATGTAAAGTCTGCATTTTTGAATGGAGAACTAAAAGAAGAGCTTTATCTAGAGCAACTGGAAGGGTTTGTCCATAAAGGAAAAGAACATTTAGTCTGTAGATTGAAGAAAACATTTTATGGAATAAAACAAGCTCCCAAGTCTTGGTATGAAAAGATTGATTCATTTTTTTTGCACGCTGGCTATAATAGAAGTAAAAATGACCATAATCTTTACATCATAAAAAATGAACAAGGGCACATAGTGTTGATTTCGTTGTATGTAGATGATTTGATCATACAAGTGATGCTATATATCTAATCGATGAAATCAAGCAACAGATGTCACAGGGGTTTGAAATGAAACACCTTGGTGAACTCAGATACTATTTAGGTCTTGACATATGGAGAGATTCAGGTCAAACATTTTTGTCCCAAGCAAAGTATGTCAAAGGCGTGTTAGAAAAGTTTAGGATGGATCAGTGTAAGCCTGTAGCGGTACCATTGCAGCAGAACATCAAATTACAGTGTAAGGATGGCTCAAAAGCGGTAGATGCAACACTTTACAGACAGCTGGTTGGGAGTCTAATCTACCTAACCACCACTAGACCTGATTTGGCTTATGCAGTTAGTGTGCTAAGTCAATTTATGTCTAAGCCACTTGAAAACCACTGGAATGTAGTGAAAAGTGTTTTGAGGTATCTACAAGGTACTGTAGATTACAATATTATTTACACTCACTCCTTTTATGTTAGATTGGCAGGATTTGCAGATTCAAATTGGGCTGAAAATGTAGATGATCGCAGATCTATAACAGGGTATGCATTCAACATTGGATCTGGGGTGATCACATGGAGCAGCAAGAAGCATAACACAGTCTCCTTGTCCTCGCAGAAGCAGAGTATCAAGCCATGTGTGCAGCAACGTGTAAGCCAGTTTGGTTGTAGAGACTTCTCTAGGATGTTGGGGAAGAACAGATAGGCGCAACAACAATCAGATGCGGCAATCAGAGTTCAATCAAACTTGCCAATAATCCGATGTTTCACAAAAACACTAAACATATTGATACACAATTCCACTTTGTCACGGAGAAAGTGCAATCCAAAGAAATCCATTTGGAATATTGTAATACATGTGATAATATTGCAGACATTTTCACCAAGCATCTTGGAAAAGTTAAGTTTCAAATGTTTAGGGAGATGTTAGGCATATTTGTGAACCCATTCTCCATTAAGGGGGAGTGTTGAAGATAATAGAGAATATCCTAGAATAGGTAGAGTTGGTTCACGTAACCTCAGGATAGGAATTAGTTTCTATTTCTAAGGATGTTGTTCTAACTTCCGTAAAACCATGTTTTCTATTTAATGTGTAATGTGCAAGAACAATGTAGAGCATTCCAGACTCTCGTGGTTCAGACTCTCTTTCGTAAAGCTTACGAGTGGGTTTTATTTCTTTTAATACAACATTGCCATTTTTATCAACATAGGCTCATGAGAACTATTGACAAACATTATTTGCACTATTCCAAAGACAAATCACAAAACCATATTGGCATTGCGCAAAACCATTATATGTGGATACTTTGGTGGCCTCCGATATTTGTACATACCAGAAGTCCAAACCCTATATTTGGAATCAGGGGTGGATATTTCTTATCTCGTGGATGCTTCAGACTACGAGTTTGGCATTCCCTTGAGCACCACTTTGAAGGACGAAGTTTGTCTATCTCGATTCTCGGCAAGAAATATCTGATGGTTTGTTGGCAAATTGGAAACTGAAATAACTTGGCAAAAGTTGGGACTTTGAGGACAGCTTTGAAAGTTAAGAGCAGTTTGCATTGTACTAATATGTCTAGATAGGCAGGTGTAGGATTAGAGAGGCAGGTGTAGGATTATTTTAACCGAGAGTGTAGAAGCCATGGAATGTTATTTGACAGAGATTTGTCTATGTCTGGACAGAGAGGTAGGTGCAGGATTATTTTAATCCAGAATGTAGAAGCCTTGGAATGTTATTTGACATAGATTCAGGTGCAGGATTATTTTAATCCAAAATGTAGAAATTTTGGAATGTTATTTGACAAAGATTTGTATGAGCGATGGAGACTCTAAACTGCCAGTGACAAGTAACCAAGATTTGTATAATACTAAACATAATCTTTTTAACATCAAACACTTTTTTTATTAGGAAATTGTGCAACCTAATTTGTGTAGGCGAGCCATATTTCCCATGCTATCGGGCTTTAATTGAACGGCCGCTGTATATGCCCACCATTAGATTTCGGCCTTAGCAAAATTGAATGGTGGACATATACAACCTCGGTCCAATTAAAGCCCGATAGCATGAGATTTATTGGTTGCCATTTGTGTAATGGTCTGGACTCACTCTGGAAGCCATCAAAATCCATACATAGTACAACAAAATCTATAGAGTACACATATGTGGTGTTCCGAATTTTTCATCTATGAGGGTGCAGGTACTATCAGCCTGGTGTATTCCATATGCCATTCATTATGACATTTTCATAAATTTTTTACAAGTTATGGGTGAGGTATTTATCTCAGAATAAACACTAAACGGGCGTCAATTTTAAACCCTGCTGCCAACACATTCAAGGGAGATCAATTCACCGTAATGGTTTGAAATCTGTGCACACATTGGGGAGGGTGACAAATAATGAAAAATACGGAGGCTTTGTAAAGCGATCCAAGGGTTGAGAGCTTGTTTTAATTTTATGAGTGATCAGGGTGTCCAAGGCACTTATAACAACTATAAACTATGCGAACGAAGATTCCTAAGTTGTATGAGAGATGTGAGGGGATCATATTTGGCGACTGCTATTTGTGCGACCATAGAAACATTAATGCGCGCTGACATGGGCGGTGTTTAACACCATATAACACCCCCGCGCTGTTTTTTTCTCTCTCATCACCGCGCGGAGGTGTTATATGGTGTTAAACACCGCCCCATGTCAGGTGCATTAATGTTTCTATGGTCGCACATTTAGCAATTGCCATCATATTTTAGGTTCACAGATTGATTGCAAGGCGCTTTAATCGACCAAAGGTTTGAGCACGAAAACCTTTAGTTCATGGGATTGGATGCACAATGCCCTGGAGGCTAAACTTCATTGATTGCATTTGTTTTTTCCACCACCGTTCCCCGTTATTTAAGAAAACATAAATGCGTGGTTTGACGGAACGGTAACCTTATAGGCATAGGACTACACGTAACACGCATGGAGGGTTTCGGCCGCCAGTTTAACGGAAGATATTTCATCTAACGTCATTTGCTAATGACTGAGAGAGCCAAGTATTATAAATTTGTTATATATTTAAGTATATAAATATTTTTTGAGTTCTTATAAAATTTTAAGATTATATAAATTAAAATAATACGGAATAATTATAAATATTATTATATATATATATATATATATATGTTATGTTTTCAAATTAAAATTTATAATTTTACTAAATTATTTTCTAATATATATATATATTTTTTATTATCAATTTATTATTTCATTATAATTTTAATAAATTTTGAAATGTATTGAGAATAATATTATATTAAAAACATTGAGCTAAAGAAAGTTTATTTAGAAGCTATATAAATTGGTCTAATATCTTTTCTAAAGTAAATCATAAGTTTCCAATTTAAATTTTTAATTAACATAAGTTTAAATGAAATTTTAGTATAATTTATTGAATATAAATATTTTATTTTTTTATATTAAAAAATAATAATAATAAAAAATGATAATCTAAATAAAATTTAAGTAATATGATTAATTGAATATAGATAGTTTTATCTTTTATTCTCTTATATTAACTGGCTATAATTTTAGTGATTTATTATAAAAGTAATTATATTTCAACATGGTTTGACACACTTTGATTTCACATATTTTTAATGGTTGCTACATAGATCCGACATTCTTTTATTTCATATTAAAATTATCCAAGGGATTGAGCATGACTAATTGTTATAATGTTTATATGCCGTGGGCATGTGAGGCTTGATTTTTGCAAAATCATAAACTTATATTATGTCATTTAATTTACACTGCATTTTGATATAAGAGTTAATAACTTAGAATGATAAAATAAATTTAAAAATATAGAATTACAATTTTTTATTATCTGAGATCTGAGATACATAAAAACTTGGTTTTCCCTCACTATTTATTACAATGGGTATCATATCTCTCTCGTCAAATTGATTACACAGCCACTGCTTCCTTCATTTGGGTTTCCCATCAACGCCGCTGGCGACTACCGCCGGAAGATAATGTCAAAAAAAATATAAAATTATTTGTCGATCATAAAATCTACCTTTGCTTTGGAAGATAATGTCAAAAAAAATATAAAATTATTTGTCGATCATAAAATCTACCTTTGCTTTGGCAACTGTATTCTTTCTGAAAATCGGACGAGATCCTCAATTTACCATAATACAGACTCCATTAAGTCATGGTACGTATTTCTGAGCATGATACCGATTGCATCTATTTTAGAGTATGGTACAGATTGCATATGTATTTTAAAGTAGGGTATAGATGGGTATATATTAATAATAATTATATAATAAGATTTTTTTAATTAATTTAAAATAAATAGCTCAAAATATTATTTAAAAATAATAAATTTTAATTTCGAATGTTAGATTAGAGTAAATTTGGAAAAAAATTTGAACAAACCCAAATTAATATGGGTTTGACCAAAAAAACTAAATAAGATATTATGGGCTGGCTGCGGGAATAATAAGAGGAGGTTTATATTTACATCGTTTAATAATGTGTTGAAAATTTATGTTAATGAATGGAGTGTTTTTTGGGTTTCATATTTATATTATTAAATAATATATTTAAAATTTATGTAAATAAATTAGTCGACATTTTTTTTATTTTCATTCTAAAAGAGGTTTGCATCTCGCGAGATGATGGATCACAATACTTGGTAGATCATAATTAAGATGGATCTATGCTAGTTTGATCTACGATGGTTTAATTTTCCTCTTTAAATAGGTGATATTCCATATGAATATCATGAGTGAATACCATGAAATTATTTTTTGTTTTAAAGTTTATTTTTTATTTTTTTTATTTTTATCGAGTAAAAATATTTTCATGTTATTAATTTTATTTTCATTTTCATTTTTAATTTTTATGTAATTTGTAGATTGGATTTAATGGATGTATGTTGGTTTTATTTCCCCTTTTAAATATGATATATTCCACCTGAATACCATGAAGTTATTTTTATTTTAATGTTATATTTTTATTACTTTTAATTTATTTTGAGAGAGTAAAAGTATTTTCACGTTATAGAAGCAAGAAATCAGAGACCATAAATTGACTATTTTAAGTTCATTTTATTTTAATTATTAATTCTATTTTTAATTTTAATTACCTAGTCAAAATGTTTATAGGACAAGACATGAGAAGATCTTTGAGAGACAACACAGACAATCATGACAATATGTTTAGCATCAATCTCTTGACATTGTCTTTTCAGCAAAAGGAATGGTTTGAATAAGAAAAAGATTGAAATGCAAAAAAAAAACAAAGAGATTGGTGGTCCCACAAACTTTTTTTAATCACATGGAAGTTAAAATATCCTTCATTCATTTCAATTACTCCTTGTCTATAATTTTTTTCTAAATTTCATTTAAGATGAACATTAAAACATTTTATTTATAATAATGCTGAAATAATTTCATGTTATCCATTTTTTTCAAAATATCTCCATATTAAATAAGGAAAAAAATCACACAATTAGTTCTGACACTATATTAAAATAATAAAAATAATCAATACACCATATTTATAAATCCAATATAAATTGATTAATACACCCTATTTATAAATCCAATATAAATTAACTTCCACGTTTAATTAAACAATAAAAGGCATAAAATAAAACTAATTAAATGAAATGAAATTATCATACAACATCGTAGGAATTAAACACAATATATATTGTGTAATAGTTTTTTTTAAATTATTTTCACATATATGAAATCAATTTAACGCAATTGTATAACATAAAATTAACCTAATAAATTGAAATTGTCATAAATATATGACTTATTATTATTTTTTTATATATAAAACAAAATTCAATATAAATTAAAGTTGATTAAATAAAATGAAAAATATCATATATTAATAGAATGGCATAAAAACAATTTAACATCCTTAAACAACAAAATTATAATTATAATTATTATACGGTTTACGTAACATAAATTAATTAAAATGCGGAAGAATTATGATCAAAAGTCAAATTAAAATACATATACATAATCGGTTTTCAAAATGAAAGTCATTAATGTCTCTCAAGAGTGCTTTAACGTGTTATATAAAGGTATGAAATTATTTTTTTCATACCACTAAAAATTAAATTAAAATAATATTATTATTAAATTTAAAAGAATATTATTTCAGAAATATTTAATGATAAGAGATTTTTTTATAATATATAGTATTTGTTATTTTTTATTTTTTTTTATATATATTATGGTAATTTTTTTCTCTTATAATAATTTAGAAAAATGAAATGTTTTCAGTTTTATATAATAGAATATTATTTTCATAGAGTTTATATATGCATTAATATTTAAGATTAAAATATTTAATTGTTGTGATTTTTCTTATTTTTCACTGAGGGAAAAAATTCCAATTAGAATCAACTTTCCATCTTCTTACTATTTAGATTTACATATGGTAATTACCAATCTTTTATGGCTCCAATTAAGCAAATTGTATGCTTGGCTTGCTTGCATTTACTACCTATTCTACTTGGATTTATGAAGAGCACCTACATGTTTTCTTTATGCCTACTCAATATGAAAACACCAGTAGACACCAAGGATAAAAATTGGATAAAAATTGAATTCAATGCAAGTTTGATTCCTTATTCTTATAAATTCAATATTGAACAACTAATATTCAACTTAACCATTCATTTTTTTTGACCAAAAATAATGTTATCTCTCTATTCTTGTGGAGGAACACATCATAATACACATGTGCACCAATTATTTGGCCTACAAATTTCATGGAAAAAGATCCTAATAAGCTATTTATTTTTTGGGAACAATGTGTTGCTCGTTTTAAATTGGTATTTTTTTTTTAATTGAACATTACAACGATATCCTTAAATGAATATTATATTTGATTTCCCATAAAAATTCATTACAATGGTTTGAATGATTGGACCATTTACCTAAAAGAAAAAAGAACAATTTCATTGTATTTAAGAAATGGTGTCCAAAGTATAAAAAAAAAAAAATAGTTCTATTGAATTTCCTCCATATGATTTATATATAGACTAAGTAAATGCACCTATTGAATTCCCTCCATATGAGATTTTAAATTGCTTTTAATTTTCATATAAAAAAAAAATTATTTTAACTTGTCAATATTAAAAAGTTAAAATGAAGTTAACCGTTCAAATTAAAGTATAACCTTTATAGCCCTTATCTTTCCTTCCATTCAAGAAATATGTGTTTTGTATTTTAATAACAACAAGTTTCATTTGAATCTATGGTAATTTCGTAATTATATTAGACAAATGTGAAATAATAACTTGATCCATTGATGATGAACATATGTATTTACAAATTCAAGAAAGTTAGTAATAAAAAAAAATAAAAATAAAAAAAAAAATAAAATTTGTTGAACAATAAATTATACTTTTATTCCAAATCATCAAATTTGGATTTCAAATTAAAAAAAAGAAAAAAAAAGCAAAGAGAGAGAGAGAAAGAAGAGATGAAGATTTTGACACTTTTCAACATATCTAGAATGAATACTTTAATTTACTTTTAAATATTTAAACATAATTTCTTCTTGGAATTGAAAAAAATGCATTTTTTTTAAATTTCAATTGAGAGTGAAAACCCACTTTCTTTCATGCGCTAGTGGCATATACAAAATGTTTTATATAGACACCGAGTTGTTAGAAAACATTATTGAAAAAACCCCAATTTCATAAGATCACCATCATAACATACTTAATAACTAGTTACTATTCTACCAACTACGCATGGATGGAATCATTGTAGGCTCCCTATCTGGAATTTTTCCTAGAGTAACAAGCACATTATTCAAAACCAAATCTTTTGGAAAATCATGTACAAACACAATGTTTTATTTTACGATGACACATGGAAATAGCTGTCAGCATGGAGGGCTCGAGAAGGCTTACAACCAGTAAGTCTTTTTCTAAATAAAAAAAAAAGACAACTTGAATAGTACTAGATCCCCTCCAACACAAAAAGTCAATAGATGTAACAACCCTAGTGGAAATTCCATGTAATAAAAGTTAATAAATGAAAACTAAGACCATGGGTAAGGGACACGTATTCCAAGATGAATGTTGGGTAGGAAATCGTGGTGTGGGTGTTCATTTGGTTTATTATGGCTAAGGAAATCGGCAAAGGCAAAGGAATTAAAAAGGAAAAAAAGGCATTTTTGGCACATTTATTTATGAAAATAAAGGAAAATAGGAGAAAATGGAAGTGAAAGTTCACAAATTGGATGTGACGAGGAAATTGAAGGAAAATAATGGAAATTGAAGAAAATAGAGTCCTCGTTGATAAAAAGGCTTCTGAGGATAAGTTGGAAAGCTCTTGGCTCAGGGTTGGTTAGTGTAAGCTTTTATCAGTTCAGTTTTGGAGCTCTCTCATTACTCTCTCTCTCTCTCTCTCTCTCTCTCTCTCTCTCTCTCTTAGACACTTTGAGTTTTCTTGGAAGTACTCTAGCTTTGGAGCAAGGAAGGAAAAGAAAGAAAAAGGGAAGGAAGGAAAACAAGGATCAAGCAAGGAAGAGAAGGATTAGGCAAATTCAATAGGAATACTTGTAGGTAACATATCTCATGTGTGATTTCATAGTTGGTTTTGACATGCATGACTTTGCATGTTGGTGTATCATTCTATTATTTGGTTTATATGAGTGCTTTTCAGCTTAGTCCTTCCTTTTTTTGGATGCCATGGTGTGTTGGGATGTTGATCTCGGTTTTGACCTTTCAAATTGCTGAATGGATTTCGAAATCGAGGTTGGAGGTGGTCTCAAGGTTCATTCCCCATGTCATAGGAATCCCTTGACTGGTTTTGGCAGAATACATGGTAAAGCCTAAGGTAGTTGTCTCGGTTTAGGGCCTAGTGATCTGTGATTGGATTGCGGTAAAGCTTGAGAGACAAGGAGACAAAAAAATCCTCAAGGATAGTGATGGATTCTCGATGGCATTCCAAGTTCAGTTCGGTTTTGTGATGAGAGCACCAGTTTTGGTGTGATCATGGTTTGGTGAGGGTGGAGGTGGTTTAACCTTTGGATTCTATTGGTTATTTTGGATTGGTTTATCCATAAGATCCCACATTCATGGTTAGAATATGGCATGTGGGTGACTGGATGAAAGAAAGATTTGGTTCAACCATGTCTACGGATGGGTGGTATGTGGAAGTCCCGAACCTGGTCGTATTTTCCTATGTTTAATAAAAGCTAAGTTCTCTTACTTTTGTACTTATTTATATTTGGATTTAATGGTTGTTATATCATTGTTATTTCCATGGTTTTATGCTAGTTATAAGCATGGCTAATTGGCTAGTTCATGTCATGGTTATTTCATGTATTTACTTGTAATTGTTAAAATGATAGAAGCAAGATCTAATCGATGTCATAAAAGTTCAAGGGAGAAGGTGGTGATCCTTCTTGTCATGTCTCATAAGATTTTTCAGCCATTCATGCTATTTCTTGTATCCTAGACCTGTAGATTGTGTTGATGTCAAGTGTTTGACAGAATGTCAGTCCTGGTTGTGGATGGTCAAGCCTAGTCCTAGAGTTAGTTTTTGGTTTATTAGTCTTGTCATCATGTGTTTTTTGGATTCCAAAAGTTACAACAAGTTCTGGGTAGTGGCAAGAATTCTGGGCTTGAAAAGTGCCTTAAATCCTGCGAACGTTGGCACAGGTCTCCTGGAAGTAATCCTTGGATGCAGGCATGTAGGCTTCTGGGAGCGTCCAGATCTCTCTGGACGTTACCATGCCCATAGCATGGGAGTGTATAGAGGTTTAATATATTAAAAAATTAGTGGGACCCAGGGGCAGATACCTGAGTGGTTGGGATGGCTCTTGGGATCTTGAATAGGAGAGCTTCTAGTAGGAGATGAAAACACATAAGATAAAGGTTGACAATGGCCCAGAAAAGGCTTCGTGTCATTGCAGGCCATGGGTTTACTTCAATCTCAATAATCCTACCGCCTATTAGTAGGACACCTAAAATTACCAAAGAAAGAATTGTGGCTAGAAATTTGGAAACATAATTTATGGCCAAAAATACCCTTTTTTCATTTGGGGTTGCTAACTAAGGGTAAAATCTTAACTTGGGATAACTTGACCCGGAAAATATTTCTAGGGCCTTCAGCATGTCCTTCATGGATAAAATAAGGGAAAATGGCCAAACTTATTTGCAACTGCCCTAACATCAGTGTAATTGTTAGACATTTTTTTTTTCCAAGAAACATTTTTGGTCAATTTTAACAAAAAAGTCTTAGAAATTTTTTGGATCTTAAATTTTATTGATGTAACCTACATAAATTCAGTGTTTGAAGGGTCTTTTAGGGTGTTGAATCCATTTATACACTCAAAAAAAAAATTTAAGAAACTTAATTCTTGATTTGCCAAAATTTGTATCATCAAATTTCAACGAAAAAGATAGAAATCTCTAATAATTAGACTCCTCCCTTTCTCTATGGGACAACGATGCTATCACTTTCAGACACTTAGATCATAACAAAACAATTTTATCTTATATAATAGCATCATGGAGATCAACTATTTATAGCAATCCCATTATTAATTGAGCATGGAAACTTTTCCCATGGTTTTTGCTATCGGAGGTTTGGAAGAAAACAAATCGTGGAATATTTAAAAATGAGTGCATAGAAGTAGGCAAGCTTTGGGACAATATTAAACAAGGCATCTAGGAAACCATGCTAATCACGTCATGGAATGAATAAGACTTACAATGTCTAATGTGGGAAGCATCCATCCTAAAATATTTAAATCTCCACTTGTTGTAATCGAAGTGTCAACTAGGAAAGCTCCTCAAGGAATAATCCCAAACAAATGGGAAGATACAATTGCTAGCTTCATTAATCTAAATTTTGACATCACCTCAAAGGGAAACTTGAGGTTGGCAAGCCTAAAAGGTGCTTTTAAAAATGATAAAGGTGAGCTATTAAGGATATTTGTAGGTATCCTGGTTATAAAAAGCAATAATGCAATATAATTATAGCTTTAGGGAGAGGGATTCTCATTGCTACAAGACATGGGCATGTTACATTAGTTGCAAAGGGAATTCACAAGTCATCATTCTAATAAAAAAATGCAATGAGGCTTGCCAATCAATAAAATATCTAATATTTGGCACCTATAGGGAGGATTAGAATGTATTCAAGATCTTCTTCCTAAGATAGTGGTTATCCAACCATATCACATAAGGTTATCAAAAAAAAGTCATAGACTATCATGTTGATGAAAGGATCATAGGACAAATGATGGGAACCAAGAGATGAGGGAAAACGTATTTTGGATTGCTTGACATTTGCAAATGCCAATCATGTTACCACAGATGGTGTGACAAGGATGTGATGCATGGGAATTATTGTATTCATGAGGCCATCCTCTAGCATGTTGAATTTCATGGTAGGATGTGTGAAGGATTTTTGACATTATGGTTAATGTATTGGCCTTGATGTCAACTTGTCACATCACGTCACGATGGTTTTGTCACATTATAACACTTGTCACATTGCATCATCATGACTTTGTCACGCTATGACATTGTTGGTAAGCATGCAAAATTGATGTGCCTAGCTAGGTCATGGATGGATGATGACTCTTAATGATTGCAATGGAATTGCAAGAGTTTTGATGATTGCATAGGAGTTATAACATGTTTCATAGGGTCTAGAACAATTGCAAGAGGATGGATGATGTTTATATATGCTTGAAAGTGAATAAAACTAAGGCAACACAAATAATTGGTTGAGGATAGCTTATTGATTATTATAGAAGTTAATGAGGTGCCATGGAGACTTGTGAAGGCTTGAATAGGTCCTATATGTACTGAATAAGGAATAACAAAAGTTGGAGCAAGTTTGACTAAGATTTGACTGTATTTTGGGATTGAAACAAGGGTAACACATATTTACTATCCACGATGAGGACTATACCTTAGGGAAACGTAGGATTATAGTTCAAGACCAACGTTATAGTTCTTTTCTTGAAAGGGGAGACAACATTACTATCTATTAGTGTTTAAAAACAAAAAATATCTGGCTAAACCATGGATTTTCCTAAGGTATTTGTGTGTGGAAGGTTGAGAAACATTTATTTGATGCCTTCAATGATTGCCATCAACAAAGCCCTGGGATTTTCCTCTGTTATTAGCAAGCCAATAGGCTATAAAAGGACAAGGGAATTAATCATATTGTGTGTGCATTTGATGAGTTATTCTTTTGTGATTTATTTCAGAATAAGTTTTCACCACGGCATAAGGGTTGGAGATTAGATGGTTGGTAAGAAGTTATTTTGGAGTAATTATGTTTATACACAGTGGTTTGGTATTTAACTATTGAAGTTTCATATTGTTGATGAAGGTTTCATACCACTGGATAACCATGTCAAGCTACATATTTATTTAATGCACACATTTATGAAACTATGCTTATGATCATGACCCACCTATAGGATGGATTTACTAAGATCATTTTCTATTAAAATTTCTGATGAACATATTCTCTGAAGCTATGTGTTGGCTTGTGGGGGCCTGACCCAGGTTAAGCATTAGTTAGCCAAACAAATCCATATACTATTGGCCCTTTCGGCATTAGCCCACAGAGAGCAGACCGAAGTCTCACCCAAAGTAGTATGGGGGATGCTAGAACCAAGTTTCCACACCCTAAGATGGTCGTGATGTTGTTTTATTCCTTCTATTCTTGCCTTCGTGCAGGTCACTTAGTTCTAGAGCTTATCGGACTAGCCCTCTATTCCACCCTTCAGTACCTCCATGAAAAGGTATGATTGACCTTTGCGTAGCCCTAACCTGCGGCTCAGGTACTTTTGCACTAGTAGGGTAGCATACCGTGTAGATCCCCAAACTAGTATAAGCGTTTTAATTATCTTATTAAACTATCATAGTTAGCACCACGTAAATAGATGTTCTTACTTGCGTTCACTTAAAAAACGTAATTACATACATTCGTGCATCATATAAGCATTATAAATGAAATTCATACATAACATGTCAAGATGTAGTAACTGGAAACAAGACACAAAATTGCAAAATACTTCTCTTTATTGATATTTTCAAGTAATTACAGACTCTATCCTCCTTATGCACATAGTTGCAGGGCTCTGCGCGCTCAGTTGCGGACTTCCACCCTAGGCCTCTACACACTCAGCTACAAAGCCTCTACCTATGCTACGACCCAAAACTTAGACTTCTTAGTTGAGAGCTATGACTCTCTAAGACTCATCTGAACTATTCAACTACTTAGAGCTTACTTAATTAGATATTTTTATACAATTCCATGGTCCGAAGACCATAGGCAGATCTTTTATAGCCGACTTTACTTTACAAAACTAAGGGCAGACAACCCTTTATGACTCATGACACCTTCACGCTCTGCGGCCACAAAATGCGGAGACTTTACAAGTTTATTACAAAATTTGACCCAAAACTTGGGCTTTTAGCCCCAAGAGTGGCCTTGGGGGATCCCATTCCCAATAGGCCCCCAACACAAACATCGTGACTTGCCCTCGAGCCACTCGAAAGGCGCGGATATCTTTGCGTGAAGACCTTCTAGTTTGACTTGTATGACCACAACCTGAGTTGTGTACTGTGCAGTCACCTGCTTCGCGTTTTCGACCATTTTCTCAGTTATTGCTCCTGAACTCTTAGCTTGAAGCTTTTGTTGATTCACTTGCAATGTAACAAGCTTGCCTTCAATAGAACTTCTCACTATCTAAGCCTCATCCAGCGAAGGCTTCAGTCGTGCCTTCAACATTGCTTCCTTGTGTAGTGCTGCATCCACCTGTTCCTTCAGCTGCTTGGCCTCCTGCAGCTTTGCTAGTCCTTGTGTCAATGCGATGGTTCACACTGTGCCCTTAACGTCATCATAGCATTGTTGTAGCTCATGTGCTTCCGTCTCTAGGTGTTGTACATTGGGGTCCTCTTGCAAGCTTGTTAGGACCTTAAACCACTGCTCAAAAATTTGCATGCAGTCTGCTACTGCACTATCCACCGTCGCTATTGCTTTTGTGACAGTGGTCACCCACTGCTCCTTTACTTCTGGTGGAGTTGAAGGCTGGGCCTTCAACTATAATTCCGTGATTTGAAGGTTCAACTCCAACTGAACCTTCACCATCTTAGTACGAATGTCACGCATCCTAGTAGCCAGCTTGCAAATGCATACTTTGACTGGCTCCTCCTCGGGAATGGCCAACTCCAAGACCATTTAGCATGCCTCTTCGATGACCTACATAATGTGCTTGTTCTGATTGGTCACTTTTCTCACAACTACGATGGCAGAGTCTCTCTATAGTGCCATCTACTCGTTGTTGATTCAATGTTCACTGATCACCTGGAGGGTGTGGCGCTCACTGGCCCTTAGCTCTACAATCACTCCATCCTGTAAGAGGTGGAGCATTTCACCAGGGAGCACTACTAGATTAACCCTACTCCCTTTAGGGCACTGAGAGTGGGTCTGTCAGCTTCGTTCTCCGTGGTTAGTGCTCCATCAGGAAGCACTATCACACTGGAGATCTTCACACACATCATCTTGGTAGCCTCTAAAGTGTCAATAGCAAGGTTGGTGGACATTGTGCCAGCCTAAGACACGTGGGTCTGCAACTCCTATAAAATTCTCTGGATAGCCCCCAAGATTATCTGTTTTTGCTGCTTAAATTGTTACAGGGCTTCTGCGGTGACATCCCACACTGTGTCACCGATGTCGTGCAGGTCACCTTCTGTTAGTGTGATAGGGTCTAGTGATGTCTTGATAGATTTTTATTTCTTCCTCAACCCTCCTTTCTCTTGCTCCCTTGGGTGCTTGATGTGAGCGGACGTCTCCTATGGGTCTGCAACGTGCTGCTTGTCTGTCTCCTCCTCTATCTCAGGTGAAGGCGACTGTGCGCCTTTGTCAGAGCCTCACTCTGCCCCACATGTTTGCTTTACTATCTACTGCTTGGCCTCGCACTTCAACTGGGACTTTTCAATGGCCTCCTTTTTCCTCTTTTCTGCATGTTGTGTCATCTTAAGCTTGGCCACGTCCTTCTTTTTCTGTGTGGTGAACTTTCTTTCTCCCACCGCCAAGTCTATTGCAGTGCACTACTCTGCTGGCCATTGATCAAGTACCGCATCAATGGCATCATTCGTTGCTGGGTAAGGCAAGTGGTGCCATTTCTGCACAGGGTCCTTCCACGCCCTAATGGATACATGGTGGAAGTCTTCTTTAAATTCTGCAAAGCCTTGTAGGTTGGCATACACTGTAGGTGACAATCGTAGTTTGCAATTGATGGCAATGGGGATGTTCATCTCCATTAAGATCCAGAAGATCTTGTTGTCCTTGACTCGCTGCATGTCCTTGGTCACCCACAACAAAGGGTACTTCACTACTTCTGGGAGGTCTAGCACGACTGATGGGAACTGGCTATCCTCTAGCAGCTCCCACACTACCAGCACAATTGACAGCAAGAACCAAGCGTAGTGGAATGTTTTGCTCAGCTCCTCTGCTTCGCGGTAGTTCGTTAGGAACTCTCCGCGAAGGTAGTCCGACCAGTTGAACTAGACTCCTTCGACGTACTGGGTTGCTAGCACGATGACAGGCACTGGCACCTCATTCGCATGACACTTCCTCATCACTTTCCCGGCTAGAATCTGTGTAGCTACCTTCACAGCAGGGTCGCAGATGCTAGATATAGAATATCTGCACGGCTTCTTCACCAGTCTAAATTTTTCTTTCATGGACTCTGCTAGGGCTTGCTCACCACCTTTTTCACCAAATATCATGGCCGAATTCTCTCCTCTGTAAGGCAATCACGTGTTCCGATGGATTAACCTGTCCGTGATGGGTATTGGCTCCTCCAGCCATAGACACCCATCATGCACCAAGCATAGCAGCTGCTTGATGACCAATAATATCACTGGGGTGTGGTTGTAGTGCAACACCCAAGGTAGGTTGAGCAACCGTCCCTTGTCTACTCCTCTGAGCCACCTCCGTGGCTCCAATGTGGTCATTCTGGTGTTTGTATCAATGATGCGGCGTATTAACTGTTCGGTTGCTAGGTGTGGGAACTTCTCATGATCAGCCAAGTCCCAGTCCTCAAGTTTCAACAGTGGCACCCACGCTAAGCACGGTCCATCGAAAATAATCCCATTCAGTAGTAGAGGGGTTTCTAAGGGGGTGTTGCTCTCATCGATGTCCTTCGGCTCCTTGCTCTTGGCCTTGCGCAGCGGGACATACTCAGGCAACCGCATAATAAGGTTCACTTTCTGGGCTTCAACCTTCTCCACTTCGACTCCCACATCCTCAGCATCCATCGGGATGTCTTCAATGTCTTCCTCCTTTGGCTCCAAATTTATGGCCTCGCCTTTCTCTTGTGGGCTGGGTTTTGGTTGGTTTCTCCTTGGAGATGCACGCACTAGTATGGCAAGCTGCTTGTCGTTTTTATCCTTGGTGGTCTCTTTGGTTGGGGTCGTCTTTGGTCTCGGCATTCTCAGTGATTTAGGGACTTCAGCAAGTACCTTAGCAATCTCTAGAGCAATTACTTCTGCCTCCATCTCAACTTCCGATACCGACTCCTCTGCTTCAGTATCTATAGCTTTTGTGGGCGCCGACATAACACTTTCCAACAGTGCTTGCGATGTCTCTGGTAAGTTTGAAAATGCTGGAGTCTCTTTCAAAGCGTCAAAGAATTCTCAGTTCATGTGTGTCTGAGAGCTCAACAACTCAATTCTCAAAATGGAAAGTGTTTTTCGTTGGACAACGATTTGTAGTGTATAGGGTATTTTGAATTCAAATATGACCATTCCCCACAAATTTGGTTCATTAATGCCAGATTGGTGGCATATTTTCAAAGATTTGAGCCATAAATTTCGTCTTAAATGCTGGCTGCCCACTCCATTTGGCCTCATTTCTACTATCAAATCATGAACAATGACTTTAACGATCACTTTTCGGCCGACTTGCACGATTTCTCCCTGGGTAGTCAGCTCCCTTCACGCTGTCATGAACCTTGCAACACTTCGTTGCTTCGCACAAGCCTCCAATTGCACAGCTCCCCAACCCAGACAATGTAGTTTATAGTCCCATGCCTCCTTTCAGCTACTTGAAGTGCTAAGACTGTGCTACCTTCATTTAGTGACATGGCTGGAACGCTAGTGTATAGCTTCAAGTGACTGCCATTCACCTTTCCTGGGAAGGGATCTCCATTCAATTTGACCAGCTGTACCACTCCTCCTTTGGTAATCTCGTTAATGACATAGGGCCCTAACCAGTTCATTCTGAATTTCCTTGGAAATTTATCAAACTTACTGTCATATAACAAAAGCAGGTCATTTACCTTAAAGGTGCACAACTTAATGTGCCGATCATGCCACACTTTTTCATGCTTCTTTTGGGCCTGTTGGTGAAATCTAGCTAGAAATCTCTCTTCCTCAAGCTCATCCAGCTATGCTAGCCTTTCCTCCAGGGCTCAGCGATTTGTCATACCCGTGAGGGCCACTATGCATAGACTAGGCACAATATATTCCATAGGCATTACTGCTTCAACACCATAGACAAGCCTAAAGGGAGTTTGTCCAGTCAACTTCTTGCATGTCGTCCGATAAGCCCATAGGAATGCAGATATGCATAGGTCCCAATCACTTCACTGAGTTTTGTAAACCTTGGTCAACATGTTCTCCAGAACTTTATTGAATGCTTCCACTGTCTCTTTAACCTATGGGTGATAAGGTGTGCTCTTCTGGTGATATACCTGAAATTCTTCCATTAGCGTGCTGATCGTCTCATTCAGAAAGTGTGTACCACGATCATCATCAAAATCTTTGGATAGCCAAATTGCGTCAACACATACTCAAAGAGGAACTTTGTAGCAGTCACCCCTGTGCAATCCTTCACAGGCTGTGTCTCTACCCAATGAGTCAAATACTCCATTGCAGTGATAATGTACCTTGCTCCTGTCTTTCCTTGGGGCTGAATGGGTCCCACAAAATCTATCACCCATTTCTCAAAGGTTTGTAATCTTATCTGTGGATTCAAAGGCATATCATCCCTCCGCGATCGTCTACAAGTCCTTTGACATACATCACATGCTTTGCAGTAAGCTTTTGAATCCTAATGGAGGGTTTGCCAAGACAACCCTACCCATAGAATCTTCTGTGTGTATAATCTCAGATGTGTAGCCCACTCAGGCTGATTTAGGTCCAAAGGATCCTACGGTATCCTAGAGATTGTTACTTTCACTTGTTGTAGTACCTCATCAATACAGTCAAACCTATCTTCCAAGATGAATGTCATTATGAATCCTTCACGCAAGATATCCCATTCACCTAGACCATGGTGAAGCTCTGTTTCTATGTACTAATTCATCAAGACGACATCCAAGGTGTGACAGAACAAGTGCATCTATTCAAGTTGGGGCTTCTCTCCATATTCCTGAGCCCATTTGGCCAAGTGTGCACGCAGATCATCCTGCCCATCATTCTTGTCTATCATTCATGCCTTTGGCTTCCCAAAGCATGTTCTCATCATCCTCCTACATTCGTGCCAATCATTAAAGCTTCCCATGTATCTACCCCACAATCTTGCAGGTGTAGCGCACAGTGCCCAATCCAAAACATGGAATCGCTATTTTTCTAGTACCTTCCTCTCAAATGCATCCAAAAAGATATCTACATCATTCAGGCCATCATAAGTAGGCATATTTCTTACCTTCAATGACACAAATCGCAGCAACTGGGTCATCATGTTATAGCTTAGTGTAGTTACTTCATGTAACCAATTCTGCGAGTGTTCTAATTATTCATCAGAGTTCGAGGTGCAAGAACTCTCACAATCCCATGTAATTCTTCCATCTACTGTTGGATTCACCCAATCTTGGTCTCATGCTATTATCTTATATATACAGTCCAAATCATCATCATTCTCATAATCGCGGACCGGTTCAGTATAGCATGATCCCTCAGCAGGATCTTGGGGCACTATTACATGAAGTGATTTCTTCTCAAATATCATTTTTCGCTTCTTTAAGTTGATTACCCCATTCATATTAGTAGCCCAATCAATTCCAAGGAGCACAAGATATGGGTTGCTATCATCCACAATTTCTATTACTTCAAAGTCATCCAGTACGCTTACACCTTCAATATCTACAGTCACCCCCTGCAGCGCCCCATGGGGATGATCTTCTGTTGATTCGCCATCCTCAGTTGAATTGGAGACCACTGCAACGCGGGTCTCCCTATCTATTCCCAAGTATGCTTCGGTAGGATGTTTGCATTCGACCCAGGTCCAAAATAACCTGATCAATTTCATACTCTCCTATCTCTGCGGTCAACCTCATCTCCCGTCCCTCCCTTGTTTTATGCTTACCAATCTTTTGTACTACGCACAGCTCACCCAGAGCATTTCTAACGCATCTATTTATAAGCTCCTGTAGCCCCTTCATAGCCTTACTATCATGCAATAACTTCATGCAATTCTCCAGGAAGGTTGTAAGCATAGAAGGGTCTATCTCCTGATTAGGCTTATCCTTTCTCCCTGAGGTGGAGGCCTCAACGAAGCTCTTCTTCACTTCAATGAATGTTTCACATGCGTTCTCCAAATCGAACTCAACCTCCTTCACTAGAGCCTTGCGAACCCATGTACTATCTTCAGGTTGTTTCCCCTTGTAATCTTCTGTTGTGATTCCACTTCGAAGCACTATATTCATGTTCGGATCCTCTTCGTGCATCTTAGACCTCATCATTTGTAGGTTCTGAGTTGGTTGAGGTGGTAGTGCCCCTTTGTCCTGTAGTCTTGCTATTAGTGTAGGACAGTCTTCCATTTCAAGATCAAACTGAGTGAAATACTTGCATGACGGACAAGTTGGGTTAGCGCAGTCGCGGGCATAACGTCTTGTTCCTCCGCAATTGTAGCAGATCAACTATCTCTGACCTCTACCAAGTCCTCCTTGGCCTTGGCCTCATCTGCACCCCTGAAAGCCTCTCCGCGCCATCCTCGCGCTTTGGTCAAGGGGGCCACATTTATGCCTGAACCCTATAGGCGGGTGTTCTATCCACCATCAATTCATAACTTTTGCAATTACACTCATCATGCCCTACCGACCTAAAAAAGTTGTAGAACAGTTACTGTGGTGTCTGTACAAACTTTTGCAGTAAATGATAGTTATCCGTGGCATGTTTTCCTGCTACCTGACATATATCGCACCATAGTACAGGCCCTGTGCTTGGTCCTTCCTAAGCTTCTGGCCTCAAAGCCATCAGTCTTCCTCCTACAATATAGTTTGCAAAGACTAGGCAATGGTCTTTATCATGCTCCTGACCCTTGCATTTCAGGTACCATACCTCTTGGCACACCTTTGGTTGAACTGTCCTATCCTACTTCAAACTTTCCATCTCAAGGCAAAGATTTTTCAACTGTGCATGGATCTTTTGAACCCCCAAATTTGGATCTTGCATCAGTGTTTCATGTTGTCTCATTGCAATCTCTAAGGCCTTTGTTTGAGTCATTAACTTCTATTGTGACATCATAACCCTTAGGTGTGGCAGGAGTGAAGCCACAAACCATTGACGATGCTGTATGTCTGTTAAGTTCATGTTAGCTTCATAGATTTTACACTTCAATCTCTAATCTAATTCCCAAGGTGTCTCGCTTGGCTGCTTCACTGAATTTCCTTGAATACGACAATTGACTGTGCTTCAGATTTAGGCCTATTGAATTCTTTTCTCAGCGTGGTCTGGATTTCTGCCACTCCATCTTTCGGATTATCATTAGAGTACTTGATGTGCCAGGTTAGCACACGATCATACATAGCACTAATCAAAGTTTCCTTGTTCATGTGATCATCTGTAATGCCCTGATCTTCCCATATAGCTTTCACAACAAACCAGAACTGGTCCGGGTCCTCATTTCCTAAGCCTTTAAACAAAGGTAGCTTCATTGAATTTACCATACTGAATTGTAGTGGAAGTGGAGGTGGTAAGAGTGAAGTCGCAGGCGATGGGGGTGAAGTTGGGGGTGGTGTGGGTGGAGGTGGCAGTCGCGGAAATCCTTGTCTTATTAATTGAATAGCACTCCACAGAGAAGCCTGCACTACTCCTTCTTCGTCACCTCACGGAGGTGAAATCAATGGACTATGTTCAGGACCCTTTCTTCAGTCGTTCCTATAAGTTTTTCCACTTCCGTAGCTCCAAACATCAAGGTAGATGCATAACCCTCTTTTTGCACAATAACATTTTAATCCAGGTATTCAAAGATTTCAATTACTTACCTCGCGGTCCTTTGAAAACGAATCGCTTCGCCTCGCTGTAGCTGACTAAGGTATCGACTGTGAATTCAGTTACAAATCCTCCTATGACGTGATCGAGCCAATGATCAATAGTGCGGGCGATGTTATCCTCAGATGCTTCCAATCTCTGTACCAGCTCTAGGGTCCAAACAAAAGGACCATCAAGTTTCCACTTTCCTTGGCTATTTTCTAGCTTTGCGATCCACTCGTATAGCTCAACCGGAAAGGAATATAAAAAGATCTCATGGATCTATATATATAGGTACCTATCTAGCCACTGTTCCTTTGTCAGTTGCAGGTTTCTATTCTCCTACGCCACAAATTCTAAGATCTTCCTATCTAACCAATCTCTGATATCTTTCTTAGTTGGATTCCAGTGATGCGACATCACACATCTCTTATGCAAATTTCGGTCCCAGAAACAGAACCATTTGTTGGCTTGTTGGGGCCTGACCCAGGTTCAACGTTAGTTAGCCAAACAAATCCCTACACTACTGGCCCTCTCGGCATCAACAAGCGGAGAGCGGATCGAAGTCTCACCCGAAGAAGTATGGGGGGATGCTGGAACCAAGTTTCCGCACCCTGAGATAGTCCTAGTGTCATTTATTCCTTCTATTCCTGCCTTCGCGAAGGTCACATAGTTCTAGGGCTTGTCAAACTAACCCTCTATTCTGGCATTTAGTACCTCCACAAAAAGATATGATTGACCTTCATGCAACCCTAACTTGCAGCTCAGGTACTTTCACGCTACTAGAGTAGTGTACCGTGCAAATTTCCAAACTAGTCTAAGAGTTTTACTTATCTTATTAAAATATCATAGTTAGCACCACATAAATAGATGTTCTTACTTGCATTCACTTAACCAATGTAATTAATACATTCGTGCATCATATAAGCACTATAAATGAAATTCATACATATCATGTCAAGATGCAGTAACCGAAAACAAGACACAGAATTCCAGAATACTTCTCTTTATTGATATTTTCAAGTAATTACAGACTCTATCTGCCTTGCGCACACAGCTGCAGACTTCCACCCTAGGCCTTTGTGCACTCAGCTACATAGCCTCTACCTACACTATGACCTGAAACTTAGACTTCTTACTTCAGAGCTATGACTCTTTATGACTCATCTTAACTATTCAACTACTTAGAGCTTACTTATTTATCTCTTTTTATACAATCCCATGGTCCGTGAACCATGGGTAGATCTTTTACAGCCAGCTTTACTTTACAAAATTAAAGGCAGACAACCCTTTTTGACTCATGACACCTTCACACTTCGTGACCACAAAATGCAGAGACTTTACAAGTTTATTACAAAATTCGACCCAAAACATGGGCTTTTAGCCCCAAAAGTGGCCTTGGGGGATCCCGTTCCTAACAGGCTCCCAAAAAAAACATCGTGACTCACCCTCGAGTCACTTGGTAGGTGTGGAGATCTTTGCACGAAAACCTTCTAGTTTGACTCGTATAACCACAACCTCAGCTATGCACTGTGTGATCGCCTGCTTCTCGTTTTCTACATCTTCTTTGTCAATGGTCCTGAACTGTCAGCTTGAAGCTTTTGTTGAGTCTCTTATAGAATAGCAAGCTTGTCTTCAATAGATCCTATCACTGTGTAAACCTCATCTAGCCAAGGCTTCTGTCATGCCTTCAAACTTGCTTCCTTGTGCAGCAGTGCATCCACCTATTCCTTCAGCTGCTTGGCCTCCTACAGATTTGCTAGTCTTTGTGTTAGCGCAATGGTTCGTACTGTAAATTGGGGTCCTCCTGCAAGCTTGCTAGGACCTCAAAAGATTTCTCAAAAAGTTACATGCAGTCTGCTACTGCACTATCCACTGCCGCTACTGCTTCTGTGATAGTGGTCGCCTGCTGCTCCTGTACTTCTAGCAGAGTTGAAGGCTGGGCCTTCAACTGTAATTCTGTGATTTGCAGGTTTAACTCCAACTGAACCTTCACCATATTAGTATGAGTGTTGCACATCCTAGTAGCTAGCTTGTGCATGCGTACCTTGTTGTCTTATATGGGCCTAACCCAGGTTCGGAAGAATTATTTAGCTAAGCAAATCCCACAGCTACCAGCCCTTTCGGCAACAGTTTGCGGAGCACAGACCGAGGTCTCACCCAAGGTAGTAGGGGAGGGTGCTGGAACCAGGTTTCCACACCCTTGGAATGTCTGGATGTGGTCTGGAGGTATTGCGCGCTGTTCTGCAGCCTCACGCTGCTCTATTATCGCGCTATTACAAATCTAATCTATTTGATGAAGTAATGTAAATCAGATCTACTTAGAAGGGTCTTTAAGAAAACATTTAACAGATTTAACCAGGTCACGCACTTCGAATTAACTTAGATTCAAATACATTTATACCATAATCATATGCGCATAGATCAAATATTTATATTAACCATACATAGTGTCACATCCGTGATAACTCAAATTGTAACACAAAAATTACAGAAGCAACTTATCTTTATTCACTTTCTTCACTAATACCTCTAGATCTACCCTATGCACTCAGCTGCAGGGGTCCGCGCACATAGCTACGGACGCTTCCAGGCCTTTGCACACATAGTTGCAGAGCCTCTATCCACTACTTGAACCCTCGACTCAGACTTACAGATGCTTTAGATTGCTCTCCTCAAAAACCCATTACATTCCCGATCCAACATCATACAACAAAACTTCACTACTTCTACCCATAAAGCCTCGCTCTATTTATACCTTTCCATGGACCGTGATCCAAGGGTGGGCCGACTCAATTTACATTTCTTTATATTATTTTTGGGCAGACTACCCTTTGACTTCAACTTATTACAAATCGTGCTCTGCGCATCCCACGGAGTCTTTATCCTATATTTACTCAAAACTTCGGGCTTTGCGCCCCATGCCCATTGCGCGGGGCTTCTGCTACCCAACAGTCCCCCAACACAATCATCATGACTCGTCCCAAGTCACTCGGCTAGTGTTGTAATCTTCACGTGGAGGTTAATCAACAGCTTCTCATCTCGCCTGTCGCTACAACAAATTCAGCTACGAGCCTCTGTACCTGTTCCAAGTGAGCCGCTGATGCATCCCTATCACATGCAGTGGCTTACTCGGTCTCATCGACTGCTTGCATATGCATTACCTTACCTTCAATAGTTGCAGATACACTAAATGCTTCATCGATCTAAGGTTGGATGCGTTCTTTGAGTATTGCTTCTTGTTGCCGCACTGTGTCAACTTGGGCCTTGAGCGCCTAGGCCTCCTTCATTTTGGCCAACCGCTTTGTGATAGTGACTGTCTGTGTAGCCCCATGAGTGGTGTCATAGGTCTATTGTAACTCGCATGCCTTGGTTTCCACTCGCTGTATGGTTGGGTCCTCTTGGAGAGATGTGAGTATCCCGAGAGACTGACCTAGTAGTTCCAAGCATTCGCGAACAACACTCATTGTTTCCAATCCAGTTAGAATTTTTCCGCCATGGCGTTCCTGTTCGTCTAGGTGTGTGGGTGGCCGGGCCTTGAGATAGAGCTCAGCAACTCGTAATGTTAGTTCCTCCTGGGCTCTTGTGGTCGTGCAAAAGCTTACTGCCATGTGCTGAATTCTGGTTGCTGGTGGAAGATCCCTAGGGATGGCCAGCTCTAACGCCATGCTACGCACCTTCATCATAGCTTGTTCTACTTCCCGGTATCGTGCGGCCAAGTCATCATGCTAAAGGGTGACCTGTTCTAACTTTGCCTTTTGTTCTTTCAAGATGTAGAAAGCGCGACCTTCCCTAGCTCGAAACTCCTGAGTTATGCCCTCTTATAGTAGGTATAGTACTTCTCGAGACAGGGCGAGTAGATTTAATTCCCAACTACCTTCTTTTCCTACGGCTGTAGCTCGAACAACACTTGCTGGCAATGGTGGGATGTGTGGCGTGTGCGCACTGACCATCTGCTCAGCGGTGGCTATATCTTCTGCTAGCGGTCGGTGGACCTAGCTTGGGGGCTGCTCTTGCAATGCTTGCAACTGTGCTTTGATCTCCCCCAACACAATTGTATGTGCAATGATTAGTTCAAGAAACTCGCTGGTGGTAACATTACTTACTGGCCGACTATTGTCCATGAATTCTTTTTCCAGAGCCTTCATTGTTTTGGACTTTTTTCGAGTAGCTGGTGATTCCTTGGTGCACGCCCGCTTCAGGTGGTCTCACATCTCTGTTTATTGTTGCAGGTCCTGTTCCAAGTCCATTCCTTAATCTTCCTGGTCCCCTTCTGTTCCCAGGCTCGTGGTAGCCTCCTGTTGCATCGTGCTTGTTGTTCCTGACGTATCTTTTCCACCAGTTGGGTGAGTCGCTACTAGCATTCCTTCTTCTGCTATTGTGCTGCCAGTCAGTCAAGAACAACCTTGTTCGGGATGCACCATTCTAGAGGCCATGTTGCTAATACAGCGTAAATGGCATCATCTGTTGCAAGGAATGGAAGTGTGACCCATGATCGCTCAGGATCCTTTCGCGTTCGGATATACACATGATGCATGTCTGCTTTGAACTCGGTCGTGCTTTGAAAGTTATTGTAGATTGTGGGGCATATCGATGGTCTTCAATCAATCCATGTCCATATCTTTCCTTCCATGGAGGTCCAAAAGGCCCAGAGTGCGGAAACCCTTGCGACATCCTTGGTAGCCCATAGCGAAATATACCGTACGGCTTGAGGTAGGCTATCCTCAAGGCTGGGAAACTAGCTCACCTGCAGCAATTCACCTGTAACTAGAAGGATTGATAAAAGAACCATGCATAATGAAATGTCATACCTTTGTCTTATGCTTCTTGACAATTGGTCAGAAATTTGGTGCACAAAAACTGTGCCTAATTGAACTAAACCCCCTCGGCACACTGCCCTGCCAATGCGATGACAAGAGTTGGCACCTCATCCACACGACATTTTCTCATGAGCTTACCAGCTAGTAGCTGGGTGGTGACTCGCACTACACGGTCACTGATGCTTGCTATGACATACCCCCACTTGCCTTTATCCAGATGGTACTTCGCCTTCACTGTTTCGGCGAGGCCTCCCTCGCTACTGGTTCCTGCTATGTCTGCAGGATTATTCCCTTTAAGCAGAAGGTGCGTAATCCGGTGGATTAGGTCAGCTGTGATCAGGATCGGTTCTTCCAACTAGAGATATCCATCATGTATGAGAAATAGCAGCTGTCGGATCACAAATATGGTGATGGTCATGCGGTGATAGTGAGGTATCCACCTGAGATTTAGTAGTCCTACCTTCTCCACACCTAGTAACTACTTATGCGGCAATAACTTGTCTTTGGCTAGTTCGGGGAACTTGTCATGGTTTGCAAGGTCCCAATATTCGAATTTGATGCTTGGAACACACCCCATCGAAAACCCTTCGAACCTTATGTCGTCCAGAAGAAGCGGGCTCTGGAGTGCAATCTTTGTAGCGTTGATGTCTTTCGAGATATTGCTCATCTGGGTCCATGGAGAAATATACGAGGGTAACGACGGAAGTTGGAATGCAAATTCTTCTTCCTCTGCCTATGCATCAATCTGATTGATCAAGTCTTGCAGATCATCGTCGTCCTCAGCGGGTCCAGTGGTTATTGCTTTGCCTTTGTCAACTACCGAGCGATTGTTGAATCTTGGGGAGGCCCAGACTATTCCCATCGTTTGCTTCTTCTTCCTAGGTTGTGGGGTACGTGGGAACTTATGAACTTTGGGAACCTGAGTCACATCCTCGGGCTCTTCTTGATTCAGTTGCATTTCTTCTGCGACCCGTTCTCAGGTTCTTGCCATGGTACTCATGGGGTGCCTGGTAGTTGCGTATTCGCTGCTTTTCGCTGGTTCAAAGCATCAAAAATCCAGTGCCGACCTCAAACTATGAGATTTGAAAAAATCCCTTCCCTCCATTTTCAGTTTATTAGTGGCATTGAGTTGGTAGATCCTTGCATATCTCGTCTAGAACTTTCGTCTTAATGTTCCGCTGCCCGCTCCCCTCTAACGTGATCTGACCTTCTTGTCAGGGCCAATGTGCCTAATGGTCATATTTTGACTTTTCCTTGCAGTAGAGCTATCCTTGGGGCACAACTGTGAGCTTGGGGACTGCCTAATTTGGTAAAGAATCATTTTGTTGCACCGGTTTTTCGTAGACTGGTTTATAGTCCCATGCCTTCTTTCCACTGCCTGAGGCACTGAGACTGTAGTTTCTACTGCTAGTCAGGTGCTCGCACCTTTAGTGCGAGTTTGGACCTTCCCTGCTAGCCCGGGCTGCGAGCACCTCCGAAGCATATGGGTAATCGGTCAGGGGCTTATGTTCTTCTGTGCGTGCGGGAGCAGCCATGATAGCAGGGTCGCAGCACGTTCCTGGGCTACTCTACTTCGTAGCGCACGTTGCTTCTTTGGTCGTACCCACATTTTATCGATGTTGAAGGGCCTACAACCACTCTATCTTTTCTGAGCTTCCTTTTTTCGTTTATTATAGGCCCAGTGAACATGTGGTATCCACAACTTCCTTGAGCCCCTGCTAATCTTGGTGCTGGCTGCTTGGGCACCAGTCTGTTGGGGTGGCTTCGGGCTACTACTTCTAAGCTAGGTGGATGTCTGCACCTGTAGCCTATGCTAGCGAGGAGTGCTTACTTTATTTTTCTCTTCCGGCTATGCGCGCGCCTTCCTTTGATAGCTGCGCCCTGTCATTCGCATCTTCAGAGCTACACCCTGCCTGGAAGCAACGGCTGCGCGGGATGTTCTCGCGCATACCATTGGCTGTTCCTTTGCTCCTATTGTCACCATTCGATTACAATTGAGCGTGGTTACTTCATGCAGTCAGTTCTACCATTGTTCAATCTCTTTATCTGTGTCTGACGTGCAAGAACTATCGTGGTCCCATGAGAGTCTACCATCTGTTGTTGGATTTACCCTGTCCTGATCTTGTACTGTAATTTGGTAGATACATTCCAACTCTCCATTGATGTCTATTGTAGCTCTATGCAGGCATCCCATGGAAAGAATCTTCTGTTGGTTAGCCATCTGTAGTTAAATTGGCGACCATTGCAGTGGAGGCCTGCCCATGCATTTCCAAGTCTGCTTTGGTAGGACATTCGCATTGGACCCCAAATCTAAAACGACCTAATCCATCTCATAGTCTCCGATTTGGACAATCAGTATCATTTCCTGCCCAGTGCGCAAAGCATGTTTACCTAGTTTGCGGCTCATTCATGGTTCGTCTTCTCCAGCACATCGAGTTATCAATTCTTGTAGCCCCTTTACCACTTTTGCATCCTTGAGTAAGTTTATGTAGGTTGCCAAGAAGGTGGTTAGCATAGATGTATAGTTCTGTGATCCAAATTGATCCTTACTTTCTGATGTAGAGGCTTCCGCGAGGTTCTTCTTGGCTTCCATAAAGTTTTTCTTTGCATGCTCCAAGTCAAAGTCTGGTTGTTTCGGGGGGCCTTACGGACCCAAGCATCCACCTCTGGCTGCTTTCCCTTCTCTTCTCTTGTGGAGGTGCCACTTCGGAGCATCATATTTACGTTTGGCTCTTCCGCACGGGGTTCAACCTTCATCACTTGGACGTTCTGAGTGGGGTTAGCCGGAAGCACCCCCTTTTCTTACATCTGAGCAATCAGCGTGGGGCAATCGATTGCTTCATGGTCAAATTGGTAATAGTAAGGACAATAGGCTTTGGTCTGGTTCGTGCAATCCCATGTGTAATGCCCCGACACTCCACAATTGTAGCAAATTAATTGTCCTCATCCCCATCCAGGTCCCATGCCTCCTTAGCCCCGTCTGTGTCCCTGGTACCCTCCCCGCCTGAGTGGTATGGTGGGGTCCTGCCCGTGCGCCTCTGTTTTCATCCTATAAGCAGATGTTCGATCCATCAACAGTTTATAACTGTGGCAATTTCTTTCCTCGTGGCCCATCGTTCTACAAAAGTTACAAAATAATTGTTGAGGAGGGGGTTGTCTTATAGTTGTTAGCAGGTGGAAATTGTCCATGGAATGCTTTCCTCCCACCTGACAGATTGCGCACCAGAGTGCGGGCACCATGCTTGACCCAGTTTGTACCTCTGGTCACAACGCAATCGGTCCCCCTCCTACCACATAGTTCGTGAAGGTCGGACAATGGTCCTTATCGTGGCCTAGCCCCTTACATTTGATACACCACACTTGTTCCCGTACCTCTGTCCTAGGTGCCTATCCTTGTTTCAAGCTTCGCATTTCTAGACATAAGTTTGTATTTGTGCTTGGAGTTGCTGTACTCCCAACCCTGGGTCATGTATTTTGGTTTCTTGCAGCTGCATTGCTGCTTCCATCACTTCAGCTTGGGTTGAGATCTTTTGTTGCGATAGAGCTGATCTCATATATGGCATTAATGATACGATAAACCAAGTGTGATGCTATGCATCTGTCAGTGTCATGTTGGCCTCACGAATAGTGCTTTTCAACCTCTGACCCAAATCCCACGGGGTTTCACTAGGTGACATTACAATTTCTTTGAACCCAATAACTGACTGGGTTTCTGACTTTGGTCACCCAAATTCCTTGTTTAGAGCCTCTTGGATTGCTGTAATACCTTCATTTGGATGATCCCTTGAATATTTCATGTACCAAGTCAATGCACGGTCCTGTAGCGCGCTAACTAGGGTAGCCTTCTTGATGTTATCATCTATGATACCCTGAGTGTCCCATACAGACTTTATCACAAACTAGAACCGACCCGGTTCCTCATTTCTTATCCCCTTAAATGTTGGTAGCTAGACTATGCTCGTCATCCCGACTTTTGGTGGTGGTGGGGTTCGGCGTGGGGTCGGAGTTGGGGTGGATGGATTTGATGTAGGTGAAGTGGGGGGTGGCATAGACGGAGGTGGTATCAGTGGGAAGCGCTCCCTGATCAACTCGACCACACTTCTTGGTGATAACTTCGTGAGCTCCTCCTAGCTCTCTCGGGAAATAGAAGCTAAAGGACTGTTCTCTACCCCTCCCGTTCTGCGGTAACCCCTTCTGCTTCACGTTACTTGAGACATAAATAAATGCACATAATTTGTTTTTCACCCAACAGCATCTTAATGCAAGTATTCAATGATTTGATATACCTACCCCGAGGTCCTTGAAAAAACTGCCTTTCTGCTTCACTATAGCTCATATTTGTATCTATCACGAACTCAGTGATAAATCCTCGTATTACCTGATCCAGCCAATGATCTATTACGTGCGCGATTTTATCTTTGGTGGCCTCTAGCCTGCACACCAGTTCTAGAGTCCACACAATAGGCTGGTTCAATTTGCACCTCCCCACATTGTTAGCTAGCCTTGCGATCCACTCGTACAGCTCTACCAGAAATGACACGAAGAAGATTTCATGAATATATGTGAATATATAACAGTACAACCAATTTTCCTCTGGTACTGATGGGTTTTTGTTTTCTTGAACTGCGAACTTGTGCAGTTTTAGATCCCACCACTCTTCAATCTCTCTCTTTGTAGGGTTCCAGTGTTCCCACATCAGACACCCCTTAGGCAGATCTTGGTCCTGGCAATGGAACTATTTGTTGGCTTATATGGGCCTGACCCAAGTTCAGAAGAATTATTTAGCCAAGCAAATCCCACAGCTACCGGCCCTTTCGGCAATAGTTTGTGGAGTGCAGATTGAGGTCTCACCCGAGGTAGTAGGGGAGGGTGCTGGAACCAGGTTTCTACACCCTTAGGATGGTTGGATGTGGTCTGGAGGTATCGCACACCATTCTGCAGCCTCGTGCTACTCTATTATCGCGCTGTTACAGATCTAATCTATTTGATGAAGTACTGTAAATCAGATCTACTTAGAAGGGTCTTTAAGTAAACATTTAACATATTTAACCAGGTCGCACACTTAGAATAAACTTAGATTCACATACATTTATACCATAAGCATATGCACATAGATCAAACAGTTATATTAACCATACATAGAGTCAGATCTGCGATAACTCAAATTGTAACATAGAAATTACAGAAGCAACTTATCTTTATTCACTTTTTTCACTAATACCTCTAGATCTACCCAACGCACTCAGTTGCAGGGGTCCGCGCACACAACTGCAGACTCTTCTAGGCCTCTGCGCACACAGCTGCAGAGCCTCTATCCACTACCCAAACCCTCGACTCGGACTTACAGACGCTTTAGATTGCTCTCCTCAAAAACCCATTAAATTCCAGATCCAACATCATACAACAAAACTTAGCTACTTCTACCCATAGAGCCTCACTCTATTTATTCCTTCCCATCGATCACGATCCACAGGTGGGCCGACTCAATTTACATTTCCTTACATTATTTTTGGGTGGACTACCCTTTGACTTCAACTTATTACAAATTTCACTCCGTGCATCCCGTGGAATCTTTATCCTATCTTTACTCAAAACTTCGGGCTTTGTGCCCCATGCCCGTTGCGTGGGGCTTCTGCTACCCAACATACCTTAACTGGCTCCTCCTTAGGAATGGCCAACTTCAGGACCATTCAGCATGCCTCCACGATGACCTACATAATGCACTTGTTCTGATTGGTCACCTAGGTCACAGCGACGATGGCAGATTCTTGCTGTAGTGCCATCGACTCATTGTTGATCCGCTGTTCACTGATCACCTGGAGGGCGCGGTGCTCATGGGACCTCAGCTCTGCAATCAATCCATCCTGCAAGAGGTGGAGCATTTCACCAGGGAGTGCTACCAGATTCAACCCTACTCCCTTTAGGGCGTTAACAGTGGGCCTGTCAGCTTCATTCTTTGTGGTTAGTGTTCCATCAAGCAGCACTATTGCACTGGAGACCTTTGCGTGCAGCATCTCGGAAGCCTCTAAAGTGCCGATAGCAAGGTTGGCGGACACTATGCTAGCCTGAGATGTGCAGGTCTACAACTCTTGTAAACCTCTCTAGATAACCCCCAACATTATCTGCTATTGCTGCTGAAACTGTTGCAGAGCCTCCGCGGTGACATCCTGCACTGTGTCACCAATGTCGTGCAGGTCACCTTCTGTTAGTGTGATAAGGTCCAGTGATGTATTGGTAGCTTTTGATTTCTTCATGGACCCTCCTTTCTCCTGCTCCCTTGGGCACTTGATGCGGGTAGACGTCTCCTATGGGTCCTCACCATGCTACTCGTCTGTCTCCTCCTCTGTCTTAAATGAAGGCGACTGCGCGCCTTTATCAGAGCCTCACTCTATCCCACCTGTTTTCTTTGTTGTCTATTGTGTGGCCTCATGCTCTGCCTAGGCCTTTCCAGTGACCTCATTTTTCCTCTTTTCAGTGAGTTGTGTCATCTTAAGCTTGGCCTCCTCCTTTTTCTGTGAGGTGAACTTGCTTCCTCACACCGCCAAGTCTGTTGTAGCACCCCACTCTACTAACAGTTGATCGAGTACCACATCAATGGCATCATCTGTTGCTAGGTAAGGCAAGTTGTGCCATTTCTGTGTAGGGTCCTTCCACGCCCTGATGGACACATGGTGGAATTTTGCTTTAAATTATGCATAGCCTTGTAGGTTGGCGCACACCATAGGCGAAAATCATGTTTTGCGATTGATGGCCATGAAGATGTTCATCTCCATCAAGATCCAGAAGATCTTGCCATACTTGACTTACTGTGTGTCCTTGGTTGCCCACAACGAAGGGTACTTCGCTGCTTCTGGGAGGTCTGACATGACTGAAGGGAAGTAGTTGTCCTCTGGAAGCTCCCATGCTACTAGCACAATTGACAGCAAGAGCCACGCGTAGTGGAATGTCTTGCTAAACTCTTGTGCTCTGCGACAGTTCGCTAGGAACTCTCTGTGAAGATAGTATGACCAGTTGAACTAGAATCCTTCAGCGCACTAGGCTTCTAGTGCCATGACAGGCACCAAAAACTCATCGGTGCGACACTTCCTCATCACTTTCCCGGCTAGAATCTACGTATCTACCTTCACAGTAGGGTCGTAGATGCTGGATATAGCATATCCGCGCAACTTCATCACCAGTTTAAAATTTTCTTTCATGGACTCTGCTAGGGCTTGTTCACCACCTTTTCCGCCAAATATCATGGCCGGATTCTCTCTTGTGTAAGGCAATCATGTGATCTGGTGGATTAACCTTTCCATGATGGGTATTCGCTCCTCCGTCCATAGACACCCATCATGCACCAAGCATAGCAGCTTCTTGATGACTAATACTGTCACGAGGGTGCAGTTGTAGTGTGGCACCCAAAGAAGGTTGAGAAACCTTGCATTGTCTACTCATCTGAGCCACCTTCGCAGCTCCAATGTAGTCATTTTGGTGTTTGTATAAATGATGCAGAGCATCAACTGCTTGGGCGCTACGTGTGGGAACTTCTCGTGATCAGTCAAGTCACTGTCCTCAAGTTTCAGAAATGGCACCAGCACAAAGCACGGTCTGTTGAAAACAATCTCATCTGACAACAGAGGGGTTTGCAAGGGGGTCTTTCTCTCATCAATGTCCTTCGGCACCTTGATCTTGGCCTTGCGTGATGAGACATACTCAGGCAACTGCGTAATAGGGTCCACACTCTCAGCTTCAACCTCTTCCACTTCGACTCCCACATGCTCAGCATCCATCCTGATGTCCTCAATGTCTTCCTCCTCCGGCTTGAAATTTATGGCCTCTCTTTTCTCCTATGTGGTGGGTTTCGGTAGGTTTCTCCTTGGTGATGCACGCACCAGTATGGCAGCCTGCTTGCCCTTTTTATCCTTGGCGGTCTCTATGGCTGGGGTTGGCTTTACTCTCGATGTTCTCGGTCATTTAGGGACTTTGGTGAGTACCTCAGCAACCTTTGGAGCAGCTACTTCTGCTTCCATCTCAGCTTCTAGCACCGACTCCTCTGCTTCGTTATCTATAGCTTCTGTGGGTGCCGACATAACGCTTTCCAAAATTTCTTGAGATTTCTCTAGTAAGTTTGCAAATGCTGGAGTCTCTTTCAAAGCCTTGAAGAATTCTCGGTTCATGTGTGCTTGAGAGCTCAACAACTCAATTCTCAAAATGGCAAGTCTTTTTCGCTGGACAACCACTTGTATTTTATAGGGCATTTTGAATTCAAATCGAACAGTTCCCCCAAAATTCGGTTCATTAATGTCGGATTGGTGGCATATTTTCAAAGATTTGAGCCATAAATTTTGTCCTAAATTCTAGCCACTTGCTCCATTTGGCCTCATTTCTACCATCAAATCATGAACAATGACTTTAACGGTCACTTTCTGGCTAACCTATGTGATTTCTCCCTGGGTAGCAGAGCTCCTTTCGTGTTGTTGCAAACCCTGTGACACTTCGTTGCTTTGCAGAATCCTCCAATTGCGCAACTCCCCAACTTGGGAAGTGTATTTTATAGTCTCGCGCCTCCTTTCAGCTACCTGAAGCACTAAGACTGTGCTACCTTCATTTAGTCACATGGCTGGACCGCCAGTGTATGGCTTCAAGTGACTGCCATTCACCTTTCCTCGGAAGGGTTATCTATTCGATTTGACCAGATGTACCACTCCTCCTTCGGTAATCTCCTTAATGACATAGGGCCCTAACTAGTGCATTCTAAATTTCCATGGAAATTTATCAAACTTATTGTCATATAAAAAAACCAGGCCATTTACCTTAAAGGTGCACAACTTAATGTGCCAATCATGCCATGCTTTTTCATGCTACTTTTGGTCCTGTTGCTGAAATCCAGCTAGAAATATATCTTCCTCAAGCTCATCAAAATGTTTGAGGCTTTCCTCCAGGGATTCGTAATCCATCATACCCATGAGGGCTGCTACACGCAGACTAGGCACAATATATTTTATAGGCATTACCACTTCAACACCATAGACAAGCCTAAAGGCAGTTTATCTAGTCAACTTCTTGCATGTCATCTGATAATCCCATAGTACTGCAGGTATGCATCGGTCCCAATCACTTCGCATAGCATTGCAAACCTTGGTCAACACATTCTTTAGCACTTTATTGAGTGCTTCCACCATCCCTTTAGCTTGTGGGTGATAAGGCATGCTTTTATGGTGATATACCTGAAATTCCTCCATTAGTGCGCTGATCGTCTTATTCAGAAAGTGTGTACCGTGATCACTCGTCAAAATATTTGGATAGCCAAATCGCGTCAGTACATACTCAAAGAGGAACTTTGGAGCAGTCATGCCTGTGTAATCCTTCATAGGTTGTGCCTCCACCCAACGAGTCAAATATTCTATCACGGTGATTATGTACCTCTCTCCCATCTTTCCTTGGGGCTGAATGGGTCCCACCAAATCTATCACCCATTTCTCAAAGGGTTGTAATTTCATTTGTGGATTCAAAGGCATCTCATCCCTCTGCGATGATCTTCCAGTGCATTGACATACATCACATGCTTTATAGTAAGCTTTTGAATCCTGATGGAGGGTTGGACACCACAACCTTGTGCATAGAATCTTCTGCGTGTACAATCTCAGCTGAGTAGCCCACTCAGGCTGAATCAGGTCTGAAGAATCCTACGGTATCCTAAAGATTTCTACATTCACCTCTTGTAGTGCCTTGTCAATACAGTCAAATCCATCTTCTAAGCTGAATGTCACTATGAATCCTTCATGCAGGATATCCCATTCACTTGTACCATGGTGAAGCTCTATTTCTACATACCAGTTCATCAGGAAGACATCCAGGGTGCGACAGAACAAGTGCACCCATTTAGGTTGGGGCTTCTCTCCATAAGCTTGAGCCCATTTGGCCAAGTGCGCACGCAGATCATCCTGCCCATCATTCTTGTCTGTCATTCATAATTTCAACTTCCCAAAGTGTGTTCTCATCATCCTTCTACATTCGCACCAATCATCAAAGCTTCCCTTGTGCGTACCCCACCATCTTGCGGGCATAGCGCCCAGTGCCTAGTCGAACACCTGGAATCACTGATTTTTTGGTACCTCCATCTCAAATGCATCGAAAAATATATCTACATCATTCAGGCCATCATAAGTAGGTAGATTTCTTACCTCCGATGACACATAGCACAGCGATCGGGTCATCATGTTACAACTCAGTGTATTTACTTCATGTAACCAATTTTGTGAGCATTCTAATTCTTCATCAGAGTCCGAGGTGAAGGAACTCTCACGATCCCATGTAATTCATCCATAAGCTGTTGCATTCACCCAATATTGGTCTCGCGCTGTTATCTTATAGATACAGTCTAGATCGTCATCGTTCTCATTGTCGCAGACCGGTTTAGTATAGCGCGATCCCTTAGTGGGATCTAGGGGCACTATTACACGGAGTGATTTCTTCTCAAATATCATTTTTTTGCTTCTCTAAGTTGATTACCCTGTTTATATCAGTAGCCCAATTTCTATTACTTCATAGGGGTTGTTGTCATCGAAAATTTCTATTACTTCAAAGTCATCCAATGCGCTCACACCTTCAATATCTATAGTCACCCCCTGCAGCCACCCCATGGGGATGATCTTTTGCTGATTTGCCATCTTGAGATGAATCGGAGACCACTGCAGTGCGGGTTTCCCCATCCATTCCCAAATTTGCTTCAGTAGGACATTTGCATTCAACCCTAGGTCAAAAATAACCTAATCCACTTCATACTCTCCTATCTCTATGGTCAGCCTCATCTCCCATCTCGTCCTTGTTTTATGCTTACCAATATTTTGCACTGCATGCGGCTCACTGGGAGTGTTTCCGACGCATCTGTTTATAAGCGCCTGTAGCCCCTTCACAGCCTTACTATCGTGCAATAACTTCATGGAGGTCTCGAGGAATGTTGTAAGCATAGAAGGGTCCATCTCTTGATCAGGCTTATCCTTGCTCCCTGAGGTGGAGGCCACAGCGAAGCTCTTGTTCACTTCCATGAATGTTTCACATGCACGCTCCAAATCAAACTCAGCCTCCTTCATCAGAGCCTTGCGAACCCATGTACTATCTTCAGGCTATTTCCCCTTGTCAACTCCTATTGTGATTCCACTTCCGAGCACTATATTCATGTTTGGATCCTCTTCGCGCAGCTCAAACCTCATCATTTGCAGGTTCTGAGTCAGTTGAGGTGGTAGCGCCCCCTTGTCACGTATCCTTGCTATCAACATAGGACAATCTTCTGTTTCATGATCAAACATAGTGAAATAATTGCATGACGGACGTGTTGGGTTAGCACAGTCATGGTCATAATGTCCTGGTCCTTTGCAATTGTAGTAGATCAACTCTCCCTGACCTTTGCTAGGTCCTCCTTCACCTCGATCTCATCTGTGCCCCTGAAAGCCTGTCCGTGCCATCCCCGCGCTCTAGTCAGGGGGTCGCGTTTATGCCTGAACCCTATAGGCGGGAGTTCTATCCATTATTAATTCATAACTTCTGCAATTACACTCATCATGCCCTATTGACCTACAAAAGTTGTAGAACAGGTGTTGTTGTGTCTGTACAAACTTTTGCAGTAAATGACAGTTATCCGTGGCATGTTTTCCTGCTACCTGACATATAGTGCACCATAATACAGGCCCTATCTTGGTCTTGCCTGAGCTTCCAGCCTTAAAGGCATCGATCTCCTCCTGCATATAGTTCGCAAAGACCGGGCAATGGTCTTTTTCATGCCCCTGACCCTTACATTTCACGCACCATACCTCTTCACACACCTCTGCTTGAACTGTCCTGTCCTGCTTCAAACTTTCCATCTCAAGGCAAAGATTTTTCATCTGTGCATGGATCTATTAAACCCCCAAATTTGTATCTTGCATCAGTGTTTCATGCAGTCTCGTTGGAATCTCCAAGGCCTCTACCTAAGTTGTTATATTCTATTGTGAAATCACAACCCTTAGGTGTTGTAGGAGTGAAGCCACAAACCATTCATGATGTTGTCCATCTATTAAGTTCATGTTAGCTTCATGGATTTTATAGTTTAATCTCTAATCTAATTCCTAGGGTGTCTCACCTGGCTGCATCGTAATTTCCTTGAATACCACAATCGACTATGCTTCAGATTTAGGCCTACTAAATTCTTTGTTCAGTGTGGTCTAGATATCTGCCACTCCAAAATTTGGATTATCATTAGAGTACTTGATGTACCATTTTGGCGCGCGATCCTACAGATCACTAAATAGCGTTGCCTTCTTCATGTGATCATCTGTAACGCCCTGAGCTTCCCATATAAATTTCACAACAAACTAGAACTAGTCTGGGTCCTCATTTCCCAAGCCTTTAAACAAAGGTTGCTTCATTGAATTTGCCATACTGAACTGCAGTGGAAGTAGAGGTGGTACAGGTGAAGTCGCAAGCGATGGGGGTGAAGTTAGAGGTGGTGTGGGTGGAGGTGTAATTCGCGAGAATCCTTGTCTTATTAATTGAATAGCACTCTATAGATAAGCCTGCACTACTCCTTCTTTGTCACCTCGTAGAGGTGAAATAAATATACTATATTCAGGACCCTTTCTTCCTTCATTCTTGTAAGTTTTCCTACATTGTGGAGCTCCAAACATCAAGGTAGATGCATAACCCGCTTTTCGCACAATAACATTTTAATCTAGGTATTCAAAGATTTCAAGTACTTACCTCGTGGTCCTTTGAAAAAGCACCGCTCCACCTCCCTTTACCTGACTGAGGTATCGATTGCGAATTCAGTTACAAATCCTCCTATGAGGTGATTGAGCCAATGATCGACAACGTGGGTGATCTTATCCTTAGATGCTTCTAATCTCCGTACCAACTTAGGGGTCAAAACAATAGGACCGTCAAGTTTCCACCTTCCTTGGCTACCTGCTAGCTTCGCGATCCACTCGTATAGCTCAACCGGAAAGGAACATAAAAATATCTCATGGATCTCTATATATAGGTACCTGTCTAGCCACTATTCCTTTGTTAGTCGCAGGTTTCTGTTCTACTGTGCCGTGAATTGTAGGATCTTCCTATCCAACCAATCTCTGATCTCTTTCTTAGTTGGATTCTAGTGATACGACCTCACACATCTCTTATGCAGATCTTAGTCCTAGCAACGAAACCATTTGTTGGCTTGTTGGGGCTTGACCCAGGTTCAACATTAGTTAGCCAAACAAATCCCTACACTACTGGCCCTTTCGGCATCAGCCCATGGAGCGCGGACTGAAGTCTCACCCAAAGTAGTATGGGGGGGAAGCTGGAACCAAGTGTCCGCACCCTGAGATGGTCATGATGTCGTTTTATTCCTTCTATTCATGCCTTTGCATAGGTCACTTAGATCTAGGGCTTGCCGGACTAGCCCTCTATTCTTCCCTTTAGTACCTCCGTGAAAAGGTACGATTCACCTTTGTGTAGCCCTAACATGCGGCTCAAGTACTTTCGCGCTGCTGAGGTAGTGTGCCATGCAGATTACCAAACTAGTCTAAGCATTTTACTTATTAAACTATCATAGTTAGCACCACGTAAACATATGTTCTTACTTGCATTCACTTAACCAACATAATTACATACATTCACGCATCATATAAGCATTATAAATGAAATTCATACATAACATGTCAAGATGTAGTAACCGGAAACAAGACATAGAATTCCAGAATGCTTCTCTTTATTGATATTTTCAGGTAATTACAGACTCTATCTGCCCTGCGCACATAGCTATAGGGGTCCACGCACTCAGTTACGGACTTCCACCATATGCCTCTATGCACTCAGCTGCAGAGCCTCTACCTACGCTACAACCCAAAACTTGGACTTCTTACTTCAGAGCTATGATTCTCTAAGACTCATCTGAACTATTCAACTACTTAGAGCTTACTTACTTAGCTCTTTTTATATAATCCCATGGTCCGCGGACCATGGGTAGATCTTTTACAGCGGAGTTTACTTTACAAAATTAAGGGCAGACAACCCTTTATGACTCATGACACCTTCGCACTCCGTGACCACAAAATGCAGAGACTTTACAAGTTTATTACAAAATTCGACCCAAAACATGGGCTTTTAGTCCCAAAATTGTGCTTGGGGGATCTTGTTCCCAACACTATGATAGGATGTATTTTTTCCTAGACCTGATGTAGATCAAGTTGTTTTTAGAACATAGAAGCAGTGTAAGGAAAATATGATATTATGATTTTTTTGTATAAACTAATGAATATTGAACCATGAGTTGTAGGTGCTAGAGATTTGATTATAGAATGCTTGATGTATAACTGAGTCTCACATTGGTTTTTTTTGTTGAGATTATCCTGGTGCATTGAGTTATGAATTGTAGATACTTATATTCCATTGATGTTATGAGAGTTCACATAGACTTTATGATGTTATTTTTTATTCTTTCAAAAAATATATCATAAAGGTTCATATTCTTGTGCTTGATTACTAGAATATTGTGACAGAGGTTTGATAGTGATCATTACAAAGTTCAGTTTCTTCCTGTGACTATTATTTTGAGATCTATTTCACAAAATTTTGGTAGTAGATGCAAAGGTCAATGCTTTTGTATTAACAAAGGTTGTATGAGACATTTCTTTTGGTCTTTGACTTGTTTGTTGCAAGGATATATAGGCTTAACTGAAGGAAGAGGTTTATTTGAAAGTGTATGCAAGATAGTGTGTGCAGAGTTTAGTATGCGTAGAGATCAGAGTGTGCTAAGAATGATGCTTTCAAGGTCTAGAATATTGCGAACATAGTTTAGGGTGTTTACTACTAATTGTATTTTACAAAGATAGATCTTGGTTTTATTCCAAATTGACAAATGTTTTTGTGCCTTGTATTGTGACTATTTTGAGGGTGTTGCAGAGAACTTTGTATACACTTAACCTTGTATACTGCAATGACAAAGAGGTTCTTCATTGATTAAGTTTTATGTTGGATTTGTCGTTGCTTGTTTGATGAAGTAGTCTGCTGCTAAGATTAATTGATGATCAGTATTTGAGCATAGTGAATGAAAGGATATGCTAGCAATGATGTTTTATGTAGAGATTGATGGTCAGTGAACTTTTGTAGAACTTGATTGAGTACAAATATAATAGTAATTGCAATAAATATGTTGTTTGCAAGGGTCTAATTATATATGCGCACTAGTGATTTAGTGAATGGATATTGGATGGTTCTCGTGAGATTTGTATGGAAGAGACTCATATGGCTAATGATGCTGTGAATTTATGTTGTCATTTATCATTGATAAATATGAGTCTATTATAGAGTTCATGATGATGCTACTATGTGTCTAGGAGTTTGATGTTGGTTTGATCAAAGGCCTTTTGTGTTTTGAGTTTTCTGCTATTGGTATTACACATATATCTTGTTGAAATGTATTTATATTGAGAAAAGTATCATGATGGTTGGATTGAGCTAATTGCAGATTTTTGAGGGATCTTTTTGTGTCTTATATTTCAGAGAGGGTGTTAGCATTGATGAGAGCTGTTGATTGAAAAGGAGTGTTTTGATGAGCATGGGATTTGTATGACTTTGTATTTGACAACGATTTTGAGAAAAGAGTTGGGATTAGTATTTGACATTGTTTGACTTGGTATTTGAAAAAGTTGATGAACATGGGTTTGATGGTATATTAAGCAGATTTTGTGGATTAGTGATTTTGTTATAAAGAGGTTCAGTTTGATGATCTTTTGATCATATTTTTTGTAGAGAGATTTTGATATTATTATTTAGATTTAGCATAATGGTTTATGTGGGTTCACTTTGAAAATTGGATGAAACATGGCCTACAAGTTTTGATGTGTGGCTCAATCAGATGGATCTAGTGTGAAATATTTTGAAACATTGTCGATTGAGGTATTGAGTGTTGGAGCCTTCAGTGAGAAAGTATTAGGTTCCTTCTCGTCGTGGCCAATAATTTTGATTAGGGAGTAGTAGTTTCCTTCCAAATTAGAGCTAGAGAAACTAGAGGAGGTGGTAGACTCTAGCAAGTAGGAGCCTGTGCACTGGTAAAAGTCTACACCAGTGAAAGATGTAGGAACAATTTCATATTATAATAATAATAATAAGGACAAGAAGATACAAGTCACAACACCAACAATGATTTTTCCTAGTTTCTTTTTTCACCTAGAAATTTGGTGTCCCTATGACAATGTTGATGATGTGTTGCTTTCTTATGGTTTACATGCTCACATGTTTAATGTTCCTCATGGTTTAATGAATGTGTCTATATCTACTACATAATGTGAAATTCCCAAGGTTGGTCATTTGACTACATGCAACACCTGTACACTCAAGACTAATCTATAACTAATGTAACCTTGCCTTGGAATCTCCACCGCAACTGGGGAACTCAAATTCTCTACATGCACTAGCTATTTTAGGCTAATTGATCATTTAATTCAGTGATAACTGAGTTATACTATTGTCCCACTGCACAATTGACCTTATATTATTTCCTCCAATAGTTAAAACTAGTTTAACCAAAATTAACTTGAAATAACTGACCTTGATTGCTACAAATTAGCAATCACACATGATTAATTGAACTTAAACTCCTCTAACTCAAATTAACTGAGTTAACTGAGTGACAAGAGCCATGTCACACCAATTAACTGCCTCCAAGTTATCTGCTAATGTGGAAATTTGAATTTTCTCAATTTAACCAAGGAAATGTTAAATTGAGACTTTCTTGCTGCATTTTTCAACACTCCCTCTTAGCAAGAAATGGATTATCAACAAACGCTAGCCTATAACTATGGAGCTCGATCTTCCCTCTTTCCAAAGCCTTTGTCAAAATGTTAGCATCTTGTTCCTTTGTTGAAATGTATTATAGCAACATTATCTTCCTCTGCAAATAGTCCCGTAAATGGTGATACCAAATATCTATATGCTTGGATCGATAGTTAAATACCAGATTCTCAGAACGCTTGATGCAACTTTGATTATCATAATAGATCACAGTTGTATCCATCTTCTCATAAAATAGTCCCATAAGTATCTTTCTCATCCAGATCACCTCACATGTTGCTTGACTTGCAACCATTTATTCTACTTCTGTCGAGCTGAGCACCACACATGCAAGGCCCTAGAGAGAGTGCTAATTTTAGTTAACAATGGTATGTTCTATGCTTAACACATTTTCTTCAATGTCCTTTTAGTAGCCCAATGACAATATCCAAATTAGTTTATAATAGAAATGACATTAACCATAAATCATGTTAACAATAATTGTAGATAGAACATGAGCAATAAAATGCAGAAGACAAGCCAAGACAAGAGTATACTAGATTTGGCGAATTCCAGGGGAAAACCCTAATATGGGTAAATCTGTTTGATCAATTCTTCTTATTATTATATTAAATTTTCAGCACAGAGAGAGAGTACAAAAAGTCAAAATTTACTTGCCAAATCATAGTCAAAACAACCCTATCAAATTTGTAGTCAACAATAGTCAAATTCATCCTTGGCCAAGAAGTCAAAGTTGGTAAATGCAACAACAAACAATCCTCAATGTAGCTTGGTAAAACCCAATCAAAATCAACATTTTTAGGTGGCCAGACTCAACCCAAAACAATCATTAAAACAACGGTCAAACTTGCTCAAACTCTTTAGTTCATTTCTGTGGTTAGCCAAGTCAACATGCCCAAAAAACCTCAATTTCAGTGCCAATCAATGCAACCTTCCAAAACAAAAAAAATTAGCACAAAAAACATAGTAAAAGGAGGTAAAAATGGCCATGGTCAACATTGGTCAAACCCTGCAACATCTCCTGAAATTGGGCCTTGTAATTTGTCCTAAAATTTGTCTTTCTCTGTTGCCACATGTGTGAGGAAAAGAGATGCCCAATAAGTTGTATGAACCATTCATATGAGGAGTGAGAAGAACATGTTGAGTTAATGAAGTGACAAATGAGGGTGGAGGTATCTCTTATTTATACAAGTCATTGAGGGTAAAAATATATGTCTTTTGGGTTTCATGAGCCTACATGATGATATGGTCGACCTTTAAAATTTTCACATGTGTGCCTTGACCTCAAAAAAATATTTTTCCCTATCCAAATTTGATGATCTTTAGGTCGATTTTGGTCCTCTCAAAAAGAAGAATTAAATGAAATAATCATATCTATGAAATGAGATGTCCAAAGTGGAATTTGTCCCTAGTTTCTAATTTTAACACTCCCTCTCAACTAGGGATAATTCCACCATCAATACATCCATGATCATACCATCCTATCATCATGTACCATCTTTGCATCTCATCTCAACTCTATAGAACACTGATGTAATAATGAAAAAGAATCAATTGAGAGCTATTCATAAGACCTTGCCACTCTCCATTGACCTAAGTCAGTCTAGGGGTAGAACCTATTGATGATGTTGGACCTGCCAACATGTCAGGGGATCTCCCCAGTAAGAAGTCCCAATTAGACCTCAGACTATTTGGTGTAGGAGTCCCAGCAATGGGTCGTATGTATTGCCTTGACCTCAGTTTCGCACAGAGGTAAGTAAGATGTCTCTATTGGTAGGAAGGGTGTGACATATGCAGTATGTCAAGGAAGGTCCATGAGTGGTTCTAACACATGGAAGGTGAGGTGAGTGCGCCCCTTGGAAACCTGTGATAGCACGTAGTTAAGAAGGGAACACACGAGCTAAGATGCATCACAAAATGGAAGGTAAGTGAGATAGCAATCCAAAGTGATGTTTAAGCCAAAAACACATTTAAGTAAGATTCATACATACATATACAAAAAATAGCTACACATGTGTGCATAAGAAAACAAATACATATATCATTTAGAGTAAACAAGATAGTTGAAATACAATACGACATATACATGAAACGTGTTGGCTATGTTATATTAAGAAGTGTAAGTTCCAGCCATATAATACATCCATGACCAACCACTAGTTCTGATAGCAGAACTTTGTAAGCATTGTTGCCTACTCCTCCAAAGAGATATACTAGCTCTGCGAAGTGGAGAAGCTAAGGCTTGTTACAATACTGTCCAAGCTTTCTCTAAGATACTAGTATTGAAAGCTTGGTTGACCAAAAGCCTATACAATGAGTTATGAAAATCTATATATAGCAAAGGGTGGGGTGGTCCTTGAAATTCCCCTTTGTGATAGTTCAATTACCGTCATGACTCTTCATCTACTCTATGATTGTTACCTCCAACTACTGACACTTGAAATTACACTTGACAAGACATTACATACAATCTGCACATGTACCCATGTGAGACAAAATAGGCTTGAGAAAGCCATGCAAGACATCACTATGACTCAGAAAACTATTGGAAGACCAGCTCTTCGACATCCTCATGGTGGTTGAGAGTAGTGAATTTATGCCAAGCTCAATAGTCTGCGATTGTGCCCGTGTACTCTAAGGTGAAATCTTTCTGGAAACAAACTCTTACCTCCATAGCATCGGGTTACACTGCTCTGGCTAATAAATCCAACTCATATGATAGCATGTGCATCATTGTCTTAAGTGTGGTCGGACTAGAAACATACTTGTGCATGGTGTCTGCACTGATCACGAAGTTTGGGCTGGTGGCTATGCACATCAACTCGTCAAAGTACAAGTCAAGCTCAAGTCGGACCTGTGCCTTTATTGTCACTTGGGTGAGTGTCCCAATAGATGGGATCGCATGTGCATGCACAAGAGCATCCATACTCTTGAATACCCATGCAATGGGAAACATGTAGACTAGTGATGAGTTGCGGGAGATCTTCATAGTTTCAGATCTGACTCTAGATGCGTGCCATCACCTCGAATGCTCTAGGCTTCATCATCTTAGGAAAGTTTAACGGGGCTCCCTTGTATCTCATCGTCCATGTTTGCATGTAAATAACAATAGCATGCAAATTGGACAAGATACATGCTCTTCTAGCACATTGCTACTACCAACCATTGAGATGGAAAACTTCCTTATCCATGGTACCAAACTTGAAATACAACGCTTGCATGACTGTGTCAAGGGACAATACTTCATCCAGTATTGCCTTCTTCAATTCTACTCAGGTGGATGTTGTAACAAATTCTCCTCCTTTCTTAGCTATCTGTAGCTCCTTAGCCATTCACTCATTCTCAGCTCTGAGGAAGCGAACACTCAAGCTAGTGGATTCAGCACATGCTCTAGTAGCATCAGCCAATTTTTCTAGATGTTTACACACGTCAAACATGATCACTCATTCTTCAAACTCTGGAGGCAATGTATGATCATCGATTCGATACTTTGTGAGATTGCACAACTCTATGTTGGGACTCCTTGAATGAGATGTTGTGCATCTCTCGTTCTGAGTGATCACCAAGGATCTTAGTGTCTCCTTGGTCTCTTGGGACTTTCTCACCTTCTGGATGTGGTGAAACTAGTGGGTAAACCTCTTGGTTCTGAGGCATGAGGTCAATGTCTTGATCTAACTCTTGTTACTCCATATCTCTATCCATTTGTTCAAGTGTTTTCTCTATATTTTGAATGAAATCCTGCTCTTGTGATTGTTCACCCTGTCTGCCTGATGCCAATTGTTCTGATGAGTCTACTACCTGTAAGGGCGTAGTTTTATTTGTCTTTGCAAGTTGTGCCCCTTGCTGTACTTGTTCCTGCTGTGCTTCTTTCTCCTATCTGCATAGCTCCTATTTGTTCAGAAGTTTCTCCTTAAAATTATGCAACTTCTTCTCTATTTCCTCCATTCTCTATTTCTCTCTCTGCCTTTGCACATTTCTCTTGTCATGCTATTGCCTCTTTTCCTCTATTGCCAAAGCTACTTTTTACACAAGTGGGTCTGTGCGAAATGTGAAACTTTTCTCTTCCTCTATGTTGTCAACAATATTCCTCTTGCCCGTGTCGCGCACTGGTATGTTTACCTCTCTTGTTAATGCTTCTGGTGCTCTCAGGGATACTACTTCACGCTACTTTGCTACCCATTCCATAGTGAGGCTGACCGGTTGATTGATTCTGGAGAAGATGTAAAAATATCTCCATGGGTCTTCCTCTACCTTATGACATGCCCAGTAGATCTAGTTAAACTATAGTCTTGTGTAGTGGTCTTTCATAAGACAGTGCGGCTCATATGAATTGTAACTTTGGGCATCGAATGGTTATTTCTTCATCTCCTCTTCTTCGAAATCCACATGATTGAAACTACATATATCATATAACCCAATGCTCAAAAAAAGTGCGAGCCAAGGTGTCTTCTTCTTCCGGTGCAGCCTAGCTGATAATCCTGTCGAGATGTGATATGATACTTCTTGCATGACGAGTTTTTCCAAGTCAAACTTTGGTAGAACATGCAGAGACTTCTCCACGTTGTACATCCGTATGAAGGTGCCAGACGATGAGTCATACTAGTTAGCTATGTCGATCAGTGCTTCCATTCCTATCTTCAACAAGCAAGGTGGATCTTGTTCGAATATCATCTTGTAAACTGGGGTGACTAAATGATCAGATAGCTATGTGATAACTCCTCTAAGGTTGCATTCAGACAACATCTTACAATAAGTGTTCACAAAGGTATCCGCCGATGTCCATGCCCACTTCAAGCCTGGGAACTCTCGACAGTCACAGATTGCATCCAAGATGTAGGTAGACATGTAGATTTCTGCTTACATACCTCTGGGTGACTGTCGAGCCCTTGTTACCTTTTCCTTCAGCAGGTGAGACAACATGTCAAACTAGTTGGATGCTTTTCCTTCTCTCGCCAGTTAGTTCAACGTGATCACCCAACTTTGTGGGACGGTTTCTGTGCTTTCTTGGCCATATATACAACATGCAAAGATGACCAAGTATTGATACACCTTCCACAATATCTTCATCTTGTAGACCTAGTTGGTTGTCATGCTAATTTAGCTGGCTCCTTCACCTAGTTCTTCAAGATATCTCTGGAGTTGGCATTGTTACTAGGTAGGATGTAGGGAATCTCCATGGTGATCACGGGCTTTGACATATGATACATCTGTTCATAATCCTATTCCCTGAAGGTAACAATCTCCGTCCCACTAACGCTGCTCAATGTCATCATCTCAGGATCAGTGTGCGAGATGATCCAATGTATTATGTCTGTGCAAGGATACTTGCATGCAATCTGGTACAAGCTAGACTTGTGGATGTTCACATAGACTTGGAATTCTTCTAGGTATTTCCCAAATGTGCCTGCAAATGAATCATTGAACTCTTTCCATTTCAGCTTGATGTCCTCGTCTACAATCAGCTTGGTGTCTTCATAGATCGACAGACTTATAGACACTCGCTCAACTACTACTCCAGTTACACTTCCGTTAGTGTGCTTTGATCCTGTTCTCTTAGAGACAATTGATCCTAAACTACTAAGAGGCAGATGAACACTAGCTAGATCTGGAGACATAGTGACATGCATGGAAAGAAATCTATCAGTTAAAACCAATGAAAACATAAGGAATGAGATGAAACATACCTGGGGATTGACTGATAAGGATTGCACAATTTTTCCTGGGAGGCTGGGAGACTGGCTGGGAGATTGGCTTCTAGAACTATGCAAAAGGCACTCTGGGCTATCTGGGAGGCTGGCTAGCTATTGGAATTGCACAATCTAGGCTAGCCTAATGGCTACTATAATTGCGTAATGCGTAATTTCAGCTGGCAATGGTTGCAGGCCCAGTGACTGTATTGCACAATTTTTTGGGCCAGCAGTCACTGTCCCTTAGAATTGCACAATGCCAGACTGGAGGACAATCATTGGGAAAAAATCCGCATTTCCTAAGAGGAAGATAGAACCTTCCCTCTCAGGGTTGTGCAATGATATCTTGGTGAGGCAGAGTTCGGGTGAATGCTGCCAAAACCCGCTGATTGACTACTGAAAGAAAATGTGAATGTGAATGCATGGCGATACTGAGTGTAAGAATGAGTGAATGATCATGCATGGAAACAATGAATGAAAGATTCATAAAATGGAACAACATGCCTGTGGGTGAAATGGGTCTCTGAATCGACGACTATTTGTGTAAAACAATTTCATGCATGTGACAATAGTGAGATGCTAATGAAAACTAAAACGGTGCTAGTACAAGCTAGTATGCATGTAAGCAACAACAAGCATTCATAGAAATCAAGAAAACAACACTCACACAAGCCAAAACATAAAAATGACAAAAATGCTACAAAAGACAAGTTAAGATGTCTTACCCGGAAATAGCTGAGATGGATGTGTTGAAGACTCCAGGATGTGCTATGGGATGTCAGAGCTCCAAGATCGATGTGAATAAATGAGCTCTGAAGCATCAAATAAATAAGTTTGAGGCTCATGATGCGCATGCCAGAAATCTAGGAAAAAGCAACACTTGGTTGAAAGAATCTAAAACAATCTTGCATGTAACCTCCAGCTGCTAAAAATAGCTCCCTAAAATATAGGGATTCTTTTTGCATGTTTCTTTTGCTACTCCGGGAAAAATAAGCCCATGCATGCAAGTCAATTTTTCTCAGTCCCGGGTTGAACCAGTCAACTCTATGGCATATGCAACAAGGAGCTCAGTTGAGGGGAAAATTTATGCATTTCTGGGAGGGAGTTAGGCTAGCTTCCCATAAGGATTACATAATTTCTGGGCTGAGCAGCTTACTATTGCCGAAAATTGCACAATTTATGGGTTGAGCAGTCCTCTGGGATGGATTACACAATTTTTCTAGTGAAGGGTGACAGACAAATTTGCGCAATTCTAGAGCCCAATAGGCTACCAGACAAGATTGCACAATTTCTGGATGGAAGGCTAGCTCCCCTCCAGAATTGTGCAATTTCTTGAGGGAACTTCTTAGCCTGTCACTGGACCATGTCTAGAGAAATAGCCTATGAAGGGGATGCAATAAGCTATCATGCACATGCTGGTAGTCTGCTAGAAAATCACTGAAGCTTGTGTGCTTGACAAGGCAAGACATGCTGCTCAGGATGGTTGGTAGGGAGGCTCCAAAATGAAGCTAAGGAAAAATTTTGGAGGGTGGTTGTAGCCGCTACAACACTTGGCGACATGCTGGTAGAACTCCATCTCTCTGAATGGACCTTGTTTATGAGAATCAAGTCTAACACCTTCAGAAGTATTGTGCAGTTCTTAGTTCGTCTTGGTTTCCACACTTGCTTTATTGTAGGATGTAGCATCTGCCAAGCTTTTGGTCAGCCAACACACATTCCAAGCCAAGTCAACACTATTGTTTTGATTTGGGTTGAGGGGTATATTGGTGCACATGCAGTATAGTCTTCTGAGTCTTAGTTTCATATCTGGTGTTGCTCCATTGCCAGCAAGCCTGGAGAGTACCCCGACCGAGTCACGCAGGAACACAAACATCACTCCACTGCCATCTACCCTGGTTAGTACCTCGATGGAGTTACTTGTATCACCTCTTTGGGTAGGAATCCTTTCTCTTCTTTCACCTTATTCATTTTTCATTTTTTCGATTTTTTTCACTTTTTACATTTTCACAACTGTGCATAACACTTATTCATTTTAGAGGTGGAAGAGGGATCTCAGATTATTGAGAGCAGAAGAGGTTGTTCCTTCAGAGAATTAGTTTATCATATACCTCTGGCGTGCCTGTTAAGGTTTCCCCCCTCACCTTACTCTACTTGACTGAGTTGCCAAGGGCTAACCCAAAAACAACTGAGTAGAGTAGGTGACACCATTTAGCGCGCAAGTGTTGTGATTTCACCAAGGTTCCCTTTGAACAATACGTATTTTCCATCGACGTATCATGGACCGAAAGTAACAAGTTCTTCACACAAAGGCAAGATGACAGATAATCAAGTAGTGATAGCTCCACAAGGCCTCTTTTAATTTACCCACCTTATTTCAAGAGTCACGCACAATTTCATGTGAAACTAACCTACGAAAAAAACAAGAAAACAAACAACAAAGAAAAGTAGAAGCAGAAGTAAATGCAAAAGAAAAGTCAATAAAAAAAAAACAATTAGTCAAACAAACATGGAAAGCAAGAAAGAAAACAGACATGCAAGCAAACAAGCTGAAAGAAAACACTACTCCTACTCCTAAGCTAATAGCGAATGGGCCTGATCATGTGAAGTGATATTTCTAATGAAGCCACCAACACATTGGTTGACCCATGTTCATGAAGGCTTGGTCCGCGAACAACCCAGTTGTGTGAACCAATAAATAAGAAAGATATAACAATGAAGACAAACACACTTCATGTTTAAAAGTGTCCACATGACATAAGTGAGTGTAGGTACATGACATGTAGTTCGTGGACTTATCACGATGTCATGTGACACTGCGTGCAGCTGTGAAGCATAAGCATACGCTTGACTATGACACACAAGCAAACAAAAGAAGAAAAAGTCAACTTGTGTCGTGCACATGTGATTGCAATGTAAGATTCCTCCAATGCATAAGCGATGGGATCATGCAGTTCGAGTGGAAGAAGCATGATCTATGTGTGAGATTGATCTTCAATGCATATAGATGAGTGATGAGGAGCCTTGGTTGTTTCAACAATTTCCTGATCAGAAGTGAAACTAACCTCAGGATGGCGAGGGCCTAACATAACCATCAGCTTGAGCAAATGTGCCTCGACAATCTGTAGGATTTCTACTTTGTCGTCAGATAGATCATCATAAACAGGTGGCTTCAAAAAATCAATTGCAATAGAATCATGTTCATGAACGAATATGGGAGTAAATAGACCATGACAACTACGATAAGAAATATCAATGATTTCATCGTCATCCTCATGATCTGATAAATCAAACAGAGGGGTAGATGAGAATCGGACAAATTCATCCTCTGTGTTTCTAGAAAAGGTAGATGAAAGGTTAAGTGGATTTTCAATGAATAATTTATCCTCTTCATTGTCGGATGATGGGTTGACATCCGGTGTTTCCTACTAGTGATCAACAATGGGTGAATCTATAGATGCAGATACACATGTGAATCATGGATGGAAGGTTAACCAAAGATGTCAGGAAAGAACCAAGGAGGCTCAGACAAAAGGAATTCATCCTTCGCCAAGTGTTGACGCTCAAAATCCCAGTTATACACTTCATGAATGACGATGCATATTCGTTGTGAAACACCAACTCCGTCAATGGCTTGATCCTTGTTCACAATAAGTGTAGAGTTCGGAATGGAAGAACACAAGACAGTATCATCTAGAGGATCATCTAAGTACAAAGACGGAGGTTGTGGTACAAAATGCGTATGAAAACTTGATGGACTCAAATCCAAATCTACACAAAAATTAAGTGAAGTGATGTTGGGAGGATGTGATAGCTGAACATATGTGTGTGCCTGATCTCCTGCATCACCCTGCAATGGTGGAACTATTTGATGAGGGGACGGAAGAGAGTCACTTTTGACAGTGATTGTATCCACCTATGATTGCACATCTCTATCACTGAAGTATGCTGATCGAGGCTTTGGCTCATATTTATTCTTGGGATTGGCAGATTTGATAAGCCAATACTCGAGTCTGTCAATGAGATATTGAAACTTCATTTGGCTCTTCAGAGCTTGAAACTGTGAAACACAGAAGCGCTGCAAAACATCATCAGGTGATTCATGTAGAGCTTTCTGTTGTTATAATAGTTTGTGGTCAAGATGTTCTAGATCAAAAATATGGAAAGTATCTTCAATGAAATAACATAAGTGATCAAGTGAATGCACGCTATTAGCTGGTAGGTTGCACAACCACCATAGTGGGGATTCACAAAGTGTGTATGCAAGCAGCAGATTGGCTTGTTCGTTAGAACATCCATCTTCCTCATCAAGCATGGCAAGGAAGTCATGTAAGAACATAGGCCAGGCCACTTCACCTTCACCATCATACGTGTATTTAGACAAGAGATCAAAAAACTGTTGCGTGATGTGGAGAGGTTCGGCATGCGAAAAACATCATGGAGGGTTGAGTGTGCAAGACTCCATGATAGATGTGAAAAGGTTCAAAATGAGGTGAGAGGACACAACTTGTCATCTGGACCTCCTTCTAGCACCAGAAATGTTGAGGATGCTGGAACCACCAACATGCCAAGGGATCTCCCTGGAAAGAAGTCCCAATTAGACCATAGACCATTTGGTGTAGGAGTCTTAGCAGTGGTTCATACGGTATCACCTTGACCACGGTTTCGCACAAAGGCAAGCAATATGCCCTTGTTGGTAGAAAGGATATGACATATGAAGTAAGTCAAGGAAGGTGCATGAGTGGTTCTAACACACAGAGAGTGAGGTTAGTGCGCCCCTTGGAAACTTGTGATATCATGGATTTAAGAAGGGAACACATGAGCTAAGATGCATCACAACATGGAAGAAAGTAAGCTAGCAATCCAAAGTGATGGTTAAACCAACAACACATTTTAGTAAGATTCATACATACATATACAAAAAATAGCTACACATGCATGCATAAGAAAACATATACATGTATCGTTTAGAGTAAACAAGATAGTTGAAATACAATACAACATATCCATGAAACATGTTGGCTCTATTATATCAATAAGTGTAAGTTCCATTCAAACAATACATCCATGGCCAACCACTAGTTCCAATAGCAGAACATTACAGTCATTGCTGCCTGCTCCTCCAGAGAGATATACTAGCTCCATGCCATGGAGAAGCCAAGGCTCGTTACAATATTGTCCAAGCTTTCTCTAAGATACTCCTATTGGAATCTTGGTTGACCAAAAGCCTCTACAATGAGTTATGAGGGACTATTTATAACAAATGGTGGGGTGGCGCTTGACATTCCCCTTTGTGACAATTCAATTACCCTCATCACTCTTCATCTACTCTATGACTATTACATCCAACTATCGACACTTGAACTTACACTTGACAATACATTACATATATTCTGCACATGTACCCATGTGAGAAAAAATACGCTTGAGCAAGCCATGCAAGGCATCACTATGACTCAAAAAATTGTTGGAAGACTAGCTCTTCGACATCCTCGTGGTGGTTGATAGTAGCGAACTGATGCCAAGCTCGGTAGTCCGTGATGGTGTGCATATACTCTAAGGTGATAACTTTCTGGAAACGAACTCTTACCTCCATAACATCTGGGTACACTGCTCGGGCTCCTCTTTCCAACTCGTCTGATAGCATGCACATCATTATCTTGAGTGCAAGCAAACCAACAACATACTTGTGCATGGTGTCTACACTGATCACCAACTCTGGGCTGGTGGCTATGCTCATCAACTCGTCAAAGTACGAGTCAAGCTCTAGTCGGAACTGTGGCTTTGTTTTCGCCTAGTTGAGTGTCCCAATAGATGTGATCGTATGTGCATGCACAACAACATCCATACTCTTGAATACCTGTGCATGGGAAGCTTGTAGACCAGTGATGACCTGTGAGATATCTTCATAGTTCCGGATCTGACTCTAGATGCATGCATTCAACTTGACTACTCTGGGCTTCATCATCTTAGGAAAGTGTAACGGGGCTACCTTATATCTCATCGTCCATGTTTGCATGTAATCAAGAACAACATGCATGTTCGACAAGATACGTGCTCTTCTAGCACATTGTTACTGCCAACTGTTGCAATGGACAACTACCTTATGCACGGTATCAAACTTGGAATACAATACCCACATGACTATGTCAAGGGACAATACTTCATCTAGTATTGCCTTCTTCAATTTTGCTTGGGAAGATGCTGTCACCAATTCTCCTTCTTGCTTGGCCATTTGTAGCTCCTTAGCCATTCACTCATTCTGAGCTATCAAGAAGTGAATGCTTAAGCTAGTGGCTTTGACATATGCTTTGGTAGCATTAGCCAATGCTGCTGGATGTTTGCACATTTCATACACAATCACTCATTCCCCAAACAATGCATGAGATGTATGATCATCCAGAGTCGACACTTTGTGATATTGCACAACTCTATGTTGGGACTCGTCGAATGAGATGTTGTGCATCTCTCTTTCGGGCTAATCTCCAAGTATCTCAATATCTCCTTGGTCGCTTGCAACTTGCTCCTCTTCTGGATGCGTGAAGCTGGTGGGTCAACCTCTTGGTGGTGAGGCATGAGGTCGATGTCTTTCTCTAACTCCCATTGTTCCATATATGTATCCATCTGTTCAAGTGCTTGCTCTATCTCTTGAGCGAAGTTCTGCTCCTATGATTGTTCACCTTGTCTACCTGATGCCAGTTGTTTTGATGAGTCTACTACCTATAGGGGCATAGTTTCATTTGTATATGCAAGTTGCGCCCCCTGCTGTACTTGTTCCTATTGTGCTTCCTTCTCCTATCTATGCAACTCATGTTCCCTCTGGAGTTGCTCCTTCAAATCAGGCAACTCCTTCTCTATTTCTTGCATTCTCCATTTCTCTCTCTACTTTTGTGCATTTCTCTTGTCGCGTTGTTGCCTCTTTGCCTCTATTGCCAAAGTTGCTTTCTGCACAAGTGGGTCTGCTCAGAACTTGCAACTTTGTTCTTCCTCCATGCTGTTGACAATCTTCCTCTTTCCCTTTTTGTGCACTAGTATGTTTACCTCTGTTGCTGATGCTACTGGTGCTCTCCGAGATGCTGCTTCGCTACCCATTCCATAGCGAGGCCAACCAGTTCATTTAGTCTAGAGAAGCTGTAATAATATCTCCATGGGTCTTCCTTTGCCCAATGACATGCCCCGTGGATCTCGTTAAACTGTACTCTTGTGAAGTGGTCTTTCACAAGACAATGCAGGTCATATGGATTGTAACTTTGGGTGTCGAATAGATATTTCTTCATCTCCTTTACTTTGACACCTGCATGCTTGAAACTCCATATCTCGTATAACCCGATGCACAATGGAAGTGTGGGCCAAGGTGCCTTCTTCTTCCGGTGCAGCCTAACTGATAATCCTATCGAGATGTGATATGCCACTTCCTGCACAATGAGCTTGTCCAAGGAAAACTTTGGTAGAACATGCGAAGGCTTCTCCATGTTGTACATCAATATGAAGGTGTTCGACAATGAGGCATACCAGTCAACTATGTCAATCAGTGCCTCCATTGCTACCTTCATCATGTAGGGTGGATCCTCTTTGAATATCATCTTGTAAACGAGGTCACAAAATGATTGGACAGCTGTGTGATAACTCCTCTAAAGTTGCATTCAGACAACATCTTACAATAATTGTTCATAGAGGTCTCCATTGATGTCCATGCCCACTTCAAGCCCGGGAACTCCTGATGGGTACGGATTATATCCAAGATGTCGACGGGAATGTAGATTTTTGCTTGCATACCTTTGGGTGGTTGTCGAGCCCTTGTTACTTATTCCTTTAGTTGGTGAGCCAACATGTTAGACTAGTTGCATGCTTTGCCTTCTCTGTCTAGTTGGTCCAACGCGATCACCGAACTTTGTGGGAAGGTTTCCGTACTTTCTTAGCCATACAGATGACATGGAAAGATGACCAAGTATTGATACACCTTCCATAGTATCTTCGTCTTCTAGACCTGGTTGGGTGTCATCCTGAATTTAGCCAGCTCCTTCACCCATTTCTTCAAGATATCTCTGGAGTTGGCATTGATTCTGGGTAGGATGAAGGGAGTCTCCATGGTTATCACGGGCTTCAACATATGATACATCTATTCATAATCATGTGCCCTGAAGGTAGAAATATCCATCCCATTGACGCTGCTTAATGTCATCGTCTTAGGATCAGTGTGCAAGACGATCCAATGTATCATGTCTACGCATGGAAGCACGAGATACATGCATGCAATGCTGTACAAATTGGACTTATGGATGTTCACATAGACTTGGTGGTCTTCAAGGTCTTCCCCAAATGTGCCTGCAAATGCATCATTGACCTCTTGCCATTTGAGCTTGATTTCCTTGTCTACAATCAGCTTGTTGTCTTCATAGATTGACAAACTATTAGAGAATAGCTCAACTGTTGCTCTAGTTGCACTTCCATTAGTGTCCTTTGATCCTGCTCTCCTGGAGGCCATTGATCTTGAACTTATAGGAGGCGGACGAACACCTACTAGATTTGGAGACATAGTGACATGCATGGCAAGAAATCTATCAGCTAAAACCAAAGCAAACTTGAGGAACGACATGAAACTCCTAGGGATTGACTCGCAAGGATTGCACAATTTTTCTTGGCAGGCTGGGAGACTGGCTGCCAGAACTACGCAAAAGTTACTCTGGGCTATCTGAGAGGCTAGCTGGCTAATGGAATTGCACAATGCGTAATCCAAGCTAGCCTACTGGCTGCTGGAATTGTACAATGTGCAATTTTAGCTGGTAATGGTTGCAGGCCCAATGACTGCATTGCACAATTTTTTGGGCCAAGAGTCACTGTCCCTCAAAATTGCACAATGTAAGATTGGAGGACAGTCATTGGGAATAAATGCACATTTTCTAAGAGGAAGACAGAGCCTCCCTCTCAGGATTATGCAATGTTGTCTTGGTGAGGCGGAGTCTGGACCAAGGCTACCCAGACCCACCGATGGGCAATTGAAAGCAAATGTGAAAGCAGGAGTGAATGGTCATGCATGAATACAGTGAATGAAAGATTCAGAAAATGGAACAACATGCTTGTGGGTGAAGCAAGTCGCTGAATCAACGACTGTTCGTGAAAAGCTGTTTCATGCATGCGACAATAATGAGATGCTAATGAAAACTGAAAGGATTCTAGTGTAAGCTAGTATGCATGTAAATGACAATAAGCATTCACAGAAATCAAGAAAAGAACACTCACACAAGCCAAAACACAAAAAGCAACATAAATGTTGCAAAAGACAAGTTAAGTTGACTTAGCCAGAAATAACTGAGCTAGATGTGTCAAAGACTCCTGGATGTGCTATGGGATATCAGAGCTCCAAGATCGATGTGAAGAAATGAGCTCTGAAGTATCGAATAAATAAGTTTGAGGCTCATGATGTGCATGCCACAAATATAGGAAAAAGCGACACTTGGGGGAAAGATTCTAAAACAATTTTTGCATTTAACCTCTAGCTGCTAAAAATTTCTCCCTAAAATCTAGGGATGCTTTTGGCATGTTTCTTTTGCTATTCTGGGAAAAAGAAGGCCATGTATGCAAGTCAAGTTTTCTCGGTCTAGTGTGGAACTGGTCAACTCAATGGCACATGCAATAGCTTGCTCAGTTGAGGGGAAAATTTGTGCATTTCTAGGAGGGAACTGGGCTGGCTTCCCAGAAGGATTGCACAAATTCTGGGTTGACAGCTGACTAGTGCCTAGAATTACACAATTTATGGGCTGAGCGGTCCTAATGGGAGAGACTTTTTCCAGTGAAGGGTGACAGTTAGATTTGTGCAATTTTGGAGCCTAGTAGGCTTCCATACATGATTGACCAATTTCTGGAGGGAAGGTTGATTCCCCTCCAGAATTGCACAATTTCTTGAGGGAACTGCTAAGCCTGTAGCTGGACTAAGTCTAGAGAAACAAACTATGAGGGAGATACAACAAGCTATCATGCACAAGCTGGCAGTGTGCTAAAAAATCAGTGAAGCTTGTGTACTTGACAAGGTAAGACATGCTGCTGAGGAAGGTTGGTAGGGATGATCCAAAACGAAGCTAAGGCAAAATTTTGGAGGGTGCTTGTAGCCGCTACAATAGAACCCCAATCAGACTTTATCCCATATCAATTTGTTGAACACCATGCAACCTAGACATATGGAGTACGAAAATACACAATGCGTCCATGTGTAGTTCTATGGTCCCTATCCACTTTTCAAAAATATTTGGTTAGATGAGAGGTACTTCCCATGAGTCCCAAACTACATGGGTAGGATGTATGCTACGACATTCGTAGGAGAAGGTGAACCACTCATCCTGCTCATAGTCCATAGGAGAAGGTGAACCACTCATCCTATGCATATGTCATCAATCATAGGGGAAGGTGAACCACTCACCCTACACATGTGTCATCAATAGTAGGGGATGGTGAACGACTCGCCACACACACATGTCAACCAACATGGGGTATCATAGGGGAAGGTGAACTAAGCACCCTGTACACACCGTACCTATAGGGGAAGGTGAACCACTCACCCTATGGTCACTCATAGCTCCAAGAAGTACCCCAATCCCCCAGGAGCCCCTAGAGCTTAGTGTCCAATTCAAGCAGGACCATCATGGGAGGGTCCTTCCATGACTCCATGTCTCTGTCCGAAGGCTATGAATTTGAACTTCGCCAAGGACTTCATGATAATGTCAGCAATCTGCTCATTAATCCTGATCTGTTGGATCCTTATTGCTCCCTATTTAACCATATCCCTTATAAAGTGGTACCTGATGTCAATATGCTTGGAATGGTCATGGAACATGGGATTCTATGAAAGGCGAATCCAAATCTAGTTGTTGCAATAGGTCATGGTGGTATCTAATATGCAATCAAATAACTCAAAGAAGAACGTACTCAACTAGACAACTCCACAACAGGCCATACTAGCAACAATATATTTGACCTTAGCGATGCTTAAAGAACGTGATTTCCACTTCCTACTCGTCGATGAAATTGAAGAAGACCCTAATGATAAGAAACATCCTAACACGCTCCCTCTATCTGCCACATTTCTAGCCTAGTTAGCATAAGAATATCCATGCAGCCTCAAATTCCCAGCAGTGTATCTCAACCCCTAGCATGGTAAATTTTAGGGGTGAATTTTAGCTTAAGGGTGAAATTTAACGGGTTTTTCATTTTAGAGGGGTAGAATTTTTATAAAACACCCATTTCATATATTTAGCCGACCTTTTATTTAAAAAATAATTATTTTTTTTCATTTTAGCCCAAAAACAAAGGGGTAGATAAACTATGAAAAGACTCATTTGACCTTATTCACTTGGTTTGGGAGGTTATATTGCATTACAATCATCGGATTTTCTGCTTTGCAATGTTACATTCACCCATTTTCTAGTTTGGGAGGTGGTTTGGGAGGTTGTATTTGGTCCTAATTGCCCTTATTTCTTCTATGAACGGCTCCCTGTTTTCAAATATGGTTTTCATCGATGACAAGGGTGTAAATAAATAAAAAAATAAATAAAGTGGAGGTATGGTAATTAAATAAAACCTCCTTTTATACTTACTCCAAAGGTATGGTAAATAAATAAATCATCTTTTTATATTTAGTCCATAACCCTTTTCTATTTATGAATGCTCTAAAAAGAGGTTTTATTTAAGTGAATCCTATGGGCCAAATACCATATTTATAAAAGAGGTATGGTAAATTAATAAAAATATAAATAAACAAGAGGTATGGTAAATAAATAAAACATTTTTTTATATTTACTCCATAAGTCACCTTATATTTACGAACACGCAAGGGTGTAAATAAATAAAAATATAAATAAGGTGGAGGTATGGTAAATAAATAAAAATATAAATAAACTAGAGGTATGGTAAATAAATAAAACCTCTTTTTATATTCAGTCCATAACCCTCTTTCTATTTAAGAAGGCTCAAAAAAGAGGTTTTATTTAGGTGAATCCTATGGGCCAAATACCATATTAATAAAAATATAAATAAACGAGAGGTATGGTAAATAAATAAAACATTTTTTTATATTTACTCCATAAGTCACCTTATATTTAAGAACACTCAAAAAATGCTTTATATTTATGTGAAGCCTATGGGCCAAATACCATGGGCCAAATTATTATTAATACCATGCAAATAGGCATTATTAACCCTAATATTAGTATTAATAAAAATAAATATGGCACATGGTATTGACCAGTGGTATTCACTTGGAATGTAGCCTATTTAAAGTGGGGAATTAAACCAGGATAAATCCATCTCTTAACTCTGGATCTACTAAGCACGGAGAGGGATCAAATATCATGATATGCAAACTAGCATAGAGTGAAAAAATATTTGATCCCTCTACGAGCTTGGTAGGTCAAGAGAAAAAATGTATCTTGTAATTTAATGTCACTTAAACATTTTAACTCGGTTAAAAAAAAAAAATATTAGTTTTATTAATTTTTATAAACTACTAATGGTAGTTTTTTCAGCTCTAGGTTTATGATAACCCATGGTATTGACCCATGGTAATACCATGTGAGCATAGACTATTTAAAGGGGAAATTCTATCAGCTTAGATCCATCTTAATTCTGGGTCTACCAAGTGCTGAGAGGGATAAATAGTTTTCATCCCTCTAAGAGTGGTAGATGTGGAGTTAACATGGATATAAGTTGGTTTTTATGATATTGAAGATATTAAATAGATTTAGGAAATTATATTGTAAAAAACATCTTAAGGTGAATGGTTAAAGCTACATTTAGTCACTTCACAAAATTGAACAAAAGAAAATTCAAAATAGTGAAATCTTATCACATTTTTCCGCATCACCCTCGCAGAAGAGAGATAGTTGCTACCCAAATTTTCCACCATTTTCAAATGTTCTCAATATGATATCTTCATGAAAAAGTTAAGGTACTGATGTTGGATTAGTTGTTTGGAAAATATGCTCGTTTGTACAGCCTTCCATCTTCTCTATTATTCATAGTTTGTCATAATGATCTGTTGGGGTTGGGCCACTACACCATATTGTCCTAAAAGGCGGATAGTGTGCACCAAAAAGGGAATTAATCCACATGTTACAAAGCTGTTAAAAAATGCAAGACATATGAAGGTAGTGAATTATGCTAATAAGCAATTTAGATTGGGAGAGACAGTAATTAAATTTTATTATTTAATTGAAGATTTCTAATTAAAATAATAATAAATCTACATTTATATAATTATATATTGATTGGAAGGCTTCTGACAATGATCACTTCTTTCCATTAGATCCCCTTCAGGACTTTGGGATACCTACTACTTCCTTATATCATATAGTTGGGGCTTGCTACTTGTTGGCATGTTGGGGTAAACAAACTTGATGTGTTTTTTTTTATCTTGCAGTTGGAGTCTATGGAATAAGAAAGAAATTGATTTGCATTTTCTCATACTAATAGGTAAATGTTTGTAGATGAAGATTCCATCTTAGCAACTCTGTCACAAGGAAATTTTGTATATTTTTTTGTTGCTCAGTACAAAATCAAGCATTTTTTTTTTAAATCAACATTGGTTGCATTTAGGAGCAAAGAGTTGTCTCCATGTCTTTTTCATGCAAGAAAGTTGTATGGTCCAACATTCCTACCGTATGACTATTGACAGCTAGCTTGCGGTACAAGGCTATCTTTGATGATGAAGTAGTAATAGTATCTTGGTGGTGGGGAAGACTTGGAAAGTTAAATATTCAATGAAATCCATGATTTTTATGTGGTTGGCCCTAACAAATAATGTTTTGAAGTGAGAGGTTCTACAAAATAGGGCAAGATAGGGTCCTGGAATTTGTATTCTATGCAAATGTGAAGGGGAAACAATAGAGTATGTGCTAGTGTTCATTTGTAATTTTTCTCAGGAGGTATGGGGTGTTATTCTCCCCTTATTTGAGGATAGGGTACTTGGTAGGAGGCTTCCTTGTTGGACTGTTTGATGATAGAGAACTCAAATAACATAGATAATTGCCCTTGATTGCCTCTAGATCCATTTGGATAGGAAAGAAGGAATAACAACTTTGTAGACAAGGAGATACCACCTTTTCAGGTACATAATCAAATAAAATAGCTATATGAAGGCATAAAAATGACTCCAAAGGTTAAATTTCCAAGGTGGGTTGCAATCTGGAGGTTGATAAAACTTATCCATGGCCTTTCTTTGTTGGTGCTTTCCAAAGTGATATTCTTGTTATATATATTATCTGTGAATATGTGTGATATTCTTGTTCTATTTATTATCTGTGATTCAAACCCAAGTCCCTTGCTCCTGCATGTGTGATATTCTTGTTTTGTATATTATCTGCAATTTGAACCCAAGTCAACAATGTGCAAGAGGCAAATTCAAACTAGTGTTGCTTTTGGTGTCTTTCATGTCTACCTCTGCAAGAGAATTATCCACAATACATCAAGTTTTGGATTGACATGTCTCCCGATATTTGATTATTTTTCACATTTTGAAGTGGGCATAAAGGATAGATCTTGTTTCAGGTGCAAACATATTCATTGGAGGTCATAATAGGAAGTGGAGTAGTAAGGATGGGCTTGTTAGGTCAATATAATTTGAACCCAACTTCAAATTTGATGTCCAAAACTTCACAACTAGTTTTGGGGGTTCCCTGAAAACAGAAAAGCAGAAAATTAGGAGGTTTGAAACTTTGAGGCCATGCCCATCATATAAACCTTTTTATATCACAATAAGATTGACAATGGGAAATCCTTTGGCGTTCATGCTAGCGCAACCTTGCAACTTCCCAGGTGTGCATGTTGCTCACAATTCACGATATTATTTATTTATTTAGTATTTGTTTTTGGTTGAAATTGCTACATGTATAGATAGCCAATGTGACATTCTTGATAATCTTGCCATTTGAAGACCAAGTGAAGAAATCACAAATCATAGTTGAATATAGTTTAACTTGGAGGTGTTTAGAGGATTCATTTGTGAATTGAGTTGCTACAAATAAGCTTCTTATCTTCATTTAATGAACTATGTCAAATACCTTGGTTTTATTTATAGATTTGTTGAGTTAATGGTTAGTGAATGGCTTAATAAAGACTTTGTTCTTGATCTGGATTCCCCTTGGATGCTAGCAAATAGAAATTGTAGACCTCAGTAATACATATAATGCTCCTATCAAATTGTGCCTCAGTTACTGAGGGTACTAAATTTATTGTGATTTCTTTATCTAGTTTGTAAATTACTCTGTGCAGAGGGAAAGCATAACTTTGTAGATCCTCCTCTGAGTGAGCTTGATCTTGAAATGAATGTGATATTTGAGAAAGAAAATAAGTCGCAATTCAATGGTATGGAACTTATTTCTTTTCAAAATTTTACATCCTGGGTGGTTATGGAAGCTGTTGGATCATGTCTAACAACAAGTATTCAGAAGGACTCCCTGGTAAGTGGTAAGTGCCTGAAGATATAGCTTGGAATGTCAAGAATGGCACTATCATGATTGTGATTTTGTTTGAGCTGCTTGGCAGTTTCTTTTAGCCACTTGTTATTTTTTTCTTGTTAAGCTTAGTTTCTCTTAGCTTTTGTACCTGTACTTTTTAGTTTGAATGTTTGACATGTGTGTAATGGTTTCTGGGTTCAGCATTATAGTGTAGAGACCTATAGTTGTTTCATGAGTATCTGTTATCACAATGATGGATACAATTGTTGGACACTTTTCTATATTTATTTTTTGACACAATTGTTGGACACTTTTCTATATTTAAAAATGAGGTGCTATTTGTGGTGTAATAATACATTTGAAATTAAACATGAGGTGTTGTTTGTGGGGTAATACATTATCCTTAAGCAACACCTCTTGTTGATCAATGCTTTGAATCTTTTTGTATTTGATGTCATGATCCCCAACCGTTCCTGCTGTAATGGAGATTGTTCTCTCAAACATTATTGCATGCTTAATATATTATCCTGATACACTGACCTAATTATGTTTTTTTATTGTTGCAACTGCATTGATATTATTGTCAAGTTCTCATTGGTTCTATTCAATTGTAATCAAAGCCTCATGAGTTTGTGATTATGGAGCAGGCGATAAACTAGGGGAGGGAAGCCAGTAGTGGAATGGGGACCAATAGATAGAACCTGACCTCTGAAGCTATAACAAATCATAACACAACACATTGATAACACATTATAAAAGTGGTATTAAAATAGTGAAGAATGCTCACAAGTTTAAAAATAATCCATAAAATCATTAGGCATACAATTGTCTAGAAAGTGACTCTTAGTTCACCACCATACAAAACATCATGTCCAAACACATCTTTAAATGCTCTAACGTAAAGACACTTCAAATCCTTAGACATTAAGAACCATCAAATTTTTATTCCAACAAGGTTCAATTTTGATGTACAGATTACCTATCACATCTGACAGAGAGGTTCATTGCTAGAGAATGCCTGCATTAAATGATGTTCCAATATGTATAACCTCAAGTCCATATAGAACCCAATGCTTCTTTCGCCTTGTGCATTTGATCATACATGAATAGGTAGTGCTTATCATTCAATGCTTTCCATGACCCACCCCTAAGTTTGCAATATATAATGAAAATGAGTAACTTATTCAACTATGTTCAGGATGACCATTAATCAAATCAATCTGCTAGGGCCATTAAACATTTTAGAAGCACCAACATTGGCTAGGAGAAACTAAGAGCCCCTAGATCATAATCAAATCAATCCTAGACACAAATATTATCATTCTGCATATGCAATCCATGTTGATGACCATTCACCACTCAAATTTCCAATGGAATGTTATACATTTAGTCTATAATTCATGGAATCACCATTACATAAACTTATTTTACAATACTGCTCTCTAGATCACTGTTAGAATTTCATACAATGTATCTTTATTCTTGGGACTCATCAATCAAGATTTCAAATGGAGCATTATAAATCTAAACCATCATTAATGGAAGCACCATTTCTTCAACTTAGTTTACAATACTACTCTATAGGTCATTGCAAACATTTCTCTCACCATGAATCTTTAGTTAGGGATCAACACTATTTCATAAACTCTCTCCTTTTAAATTTTTGTTTCTTGTCACCTATGTTTACCAAGTTTGTTGTTTCCTTATTGTTATGCACTGCATCAACCTCTATTATTCTACAATATTTGTTTGCTTAATGTTTTTCTATCATGCACGAGGAAATAGTGTTGCTCTTGTGAGGGTAAGAATGCAAGTGACAAGGGTTGATCATCTACAAAACTCTTCCTCAAATGAGAAGTTAAATCTGGTAGGTTTTGAAGAGCATAATGATATAAAAGCTGAAAAGCATGTGATGTAGATGTTGAAGGTGGTGCTTCTGCATGAATTATAGTGCAAGATGCAAGTCTAACCAAGAATATTAGTGTTAACAGAGGCCAAACTAAAGAGGATATGCAGAAGGAAATTAATGATGTTGACTTCAATGGATGCCTAATAAGAGTTACATTGAGAAAATATGGAACTCACCATCATAAATACATTATTGGCTAAATACCTCATGCAAGGAAGAAGAAGAAATGGGTTATTACAGTGTTAATTGAACAAAAGGAGGAAATGGTTGATTGGTGTAAGGATATACTTGAAATTGGCCATGACCTAGAGTTGATACAACTTAAGGCTAACGTTGCTCCACTTTGAGTCCATTCAAATATTGATTTTGGGGAAATCAAGGTTTGCAAGAGCTAAGAAAATATATTAAGAGCTGGCATTATGAACAATTGAAATCCTAAATAGATACAAAGCTATGGATTTACACCCTACAATCCTGACCAAGTTCTATTACACTCTATCCAAGGCATACAAAGATCATTCATACAGTTTACAAAATATATATGCAATTGTGATGAGTTTCCTTTCCAAGTTGGAAGGAATTGTGGCATGTGAATGAATGCCAAGAGAAAGAGTGAAAATATGCCAAAGTGTTTCCTAACAACAGTGTGGATAACTATATTTTGTCGTGCAATTACAATTGGTTTTTCAATGTCTAGGATATATTTGTTTTAGGGAAATAAAAATATGAAGAACCATGTCAAGAATTGTGATCAAGGAATATCCATGGTTGCACATCCTAACGCATGGATGACTAAATAAATAATTGTTTATGATTTGGCTATACCATTTTGTCACTTTTTACCTGGAGATGTCTATCTTCCAAACATGTTAATTATTTTATGGCGATCACAACAACATAGTTTTACAAACCACAGAGGAAAACACGATAGGCATACATAGTGTTGGCACTGCTTAGACATTACTCATAAGTTGCAACCCCTAGAAGTGTGTTTGGGCCTTTTAAGAATTATTTAAGGTTTGAGAGAATAAACTGGATGGCAAAGAATCCATGTAGAGAGGTAAAAATGTTTGAAACACTTGAAATTTCTAGCATATCTATTGAAAGGTCCTTGACACCCTATAATATTAATGTGGAATGTAGGTGCTATGGAATTTGGCTAGTCAATTATGATGCTCTTACCAATGATGAGGCTTGTAGCCAAGTTTTTGAAATACCTAGTGATAAAGATGAAAAATTTGTTATAAACATGTTGAGTCTACCTAAAGGATGTTATCATATATTAGGTGATAATGATGAACATGGCAATGCTACTTAATAATATGATGGAGAAATTCAAGAAAAAATAATAGTTGTTGATGACAAAAACCACATACAAAGTTTACAAATGCTAATCAAAATGAAATTGTTGAAATGAATATGATTGAAGGTGGTCAAGTGATGGGAAGCATTAATGAGCAATTTTCATTGCCAAGCCAAGTGACCCTACATGAGTGGTTAGCAGAAGCCATGATGAATATGAATTGAAATGATCTTTACTAAGATTAATGAAGAAATCCTTAACATGCCTTCATTCATGCTGGGCCATAAGGTGTTCATGTGGTGGGGACCAGAGTTACATAAATCTTTTATTGTTGGTCTATTAAACTCCATAACTGAAGGTAGGAACCATTTGTTGGTTGGGTAAGATACAACTATTCAGGTAAGAGAAAGGAAGGTCAGTAAGTAAGGGGGCTCTGTTTCATTTTCCTACTTGCATAAAGCCTGCTTTAAGGGGAGGGATTTTCACACAATGACTCAAAACAAAATATTGCATCGTAAGACCACAGGTAAGGTTCATGGGTATGGGATTCCCTCGATTAAACACTTCATGACATGGTAGAATGACTTTCATAACTTATATATTTCTTGAAGAATAAAGTGTAATGACCAAATATCATATGGAAGGATGAAATACCTGAAGGTTGATGGCTTAAAAACTACCTAGAGAGCGAATGAAATTGTTTATAAATTGCGCCTACAAATATAACAACTTCTCCTTACAATGAGGTTGCAAATTTGTAGAAGCAAGAAAGTCCTTGCTCATAGTTAGGCTCGCATTTGAGAAATTGGTTTGATATGGAATCAACAAGGTAGTGATGGAAACACTCAAGGAAACAAAAGTTGGGAGAACTGTAAAACAAAATTAGTACAAACATTAATCTCTCATAGCTTGACAAAAGTGGTAGAGGAAAGATTAATCTCTCCTACCTTGACATAACTGGTGGTCAAGATCAACACCTACAAGAACTTTGTTGTGGAATATTATCAAAACTAATAGAAGGATATGAAAGAGTGTATAGTAAGAACCTTGACAAACATGACCACTGAAACTTGCAACACTGTTTGTAGGAAGAGAAAATTATGTTTCCTTTTTCCAAACATGTATGTTAGTATATTACAGTTTAATGAATATGTTTTCCTATTTTCATATATGGTTTCATACTTTAACAAAAAATTTGCCAATACTTCACAATGTTTTATTATTCAGCGAAAGATTTGCCAAGATCTTACAAGATCTTATAATTCAATGAAGGATTTGCCATGACTTTACAAGATAATATAATCTGGTGAGAGATTCACCAAAAAAATTATATATACATATTATATTATTGATAAAATCGCCTCCCATTTTTCCTATGTATCATGGGAATTCACCCATTTATTATACATATAAATTTAGGGTGGTTCTTAAAATTTTCCCTGGACCCTAGTTGATTGTGCCATATAGATATCTCAAAAAATTCTTAGCAGCAATCCAATGTATGTGATGAGGCTCAACCATAAATTGACTCAAAGTATTTATAGCGAAGCATATGTCTGGACAAGAGTTTACCAAGAACATCAAGCCCCCCATAAGTTGACTATACTCGGAGGGGTTTGCGAATTCGAGCACAGTAGCACTTCCACATAACTTCTTGATATTAAGTTCCATCAGAGTAGACACAGACTTGCAATACATCATCCCACATCTCTCTAGAAACTTCACAATGTATTTTCCATGAGAAAGGAAAATATCGCTTAGCTTTTGCTAGACCTTCAGGCCTAGGATGTAATTCATCAGTCGCAGGTCCTTCATCTTGAACTCAGAAGTCAACTCCCTCTTTCGTTAATAAATGAGAGGGTCTACACCCGTTAGAAAGAGATCGTCAACATAAAGGACCTAAATAAGAGGCATGTCCTTTTCAACCTTAAAATATAGGTTTCGACCAGCATAACTTCTAGTAAATTTTTATGCAACCAGCCCACAAAATAGAAGCAAATATAGATCAATGACTTAAAAATTAGCCTCTTCGAGGGGGAACCCTCCTTTACATTACATAAATGAAACATTCTTGGGTGATACAAATGACAATACCTCATTTGTATATATAGGAGTCTAAAGGGTCACAATATAATAAGATCCTGCATAACAATAATAATGTAAGGGCACAACAATAACAATATTGGGATTCTGTGGGGCAGAATTGTAACAATATCGAGGCTACATGGGCACAAAAATAACAATAAGGGGGACACACTAACAATAACAATAAGGGGGCTACACTAGTATTATAGGTACATAACATGACCCTATCCTTCAAAAAAGTGTTATCCTCAACGCTTGAGTAGTTTTGGATGCTTCTATATAAAATTCTCATCCTCCCATGTAGAATCTTTAGCGGGTAAGTTCTTCCACTTAATGAGATACTTTGAAATTGATCGATTTCATAGTTTTCATGTTCTTGTTTCTGTGTCTGCTTCAGGATCAAATATGAACTTTCCTTCTTTGTCAAGTTCTGGAAACACTATTTGAACGAGAAGTTTATCATTGATAACCTTCTTTAAGCATGCAACATGGAAAACTAGGTGTACTCAAGAAGATGTAGGAAGATCCAATTTGTATTCCATAGTACCAATATTTTGTAACACCTTGTAAGAACTGTAGTAGTTGGATGATAATTTATTATGCTTCTTGGATTTCTTGAGGGAATTTTTTTTGTATGGTTTTAGTCGTAAAAATACACAATTTCCTACCTCAAAACTTCTTCCACTGCGATGTTGATCCGTCTGTTGTTTAATTCGATTCTTCACTAGAGTGGGGTTATCCTTTAAGAGTTGGAGAACTTGTTGTTGATGCTCGATGTGATCTTCCACTGCTTGAACCTTATAATTTTATCTTAAATATGATGTGATGGATGGTGGATGATATCCATAAATAGCAATAAATGGGGTCATTTTTTCTGCAGTATGGAAGTAAGTATTATACCATCATTCAGCGAGAGGTAACCACTTGACCCATTGTGTTTGTTTATTAGATACAAAGAAACGAAGATATCCTTCCAAATATTTGTTCGCTATCTTAGTTTTCCCATAAGATTGAGGATGATAAGATGAGCTATGAGCTAATTGAGTACCAAGGCAAGAAAATAATTCCATCAAAAAATTTCCAGTGAAAATGGTATCTCTGTCACTTATAATAATATTTGGGTTTCCATGAAGCTTTTGAATTTTTTCCATAAATTCAACAACAATTGTATTGGATTTAAGAGGATGAGATAATGCTGAAAAGTGTGCATAATTTGTAAGTCTATAAACTACCACCATGATGACACTCTTTCCTTCAGAACTAGGTAAACTCATGTCAAATCCATTGAGACCACCTCCCAGTGTTGACTTGGAATGGCTAAAGGTTGTAATAGACCCAGGGTATTAATTTTCTTAGCTTTATTTTGTTGGAAAACCAAAACTTCAGCCACAAAATTATGAATATTAGATTTAAGGCCATCCCAAAAAAAAAATCCCTTTTGACCATGTGGTAAGTTTTTAAAAATCCCGAGTGCCCTCCTAAGGGGGAGGCGTTCAATTCCAAAAGAATATTTTGTTTGAGTTGGGAATTCTTACAAATATATAAGTGGTCTTTGTACCATAATGAATCATTTCTCTAGTCAAATGTATTAGGTGTATTGAGATCTTGTTGCAACATTTGAATGAGTGTCCACACCTCTTCATCATTGTGCCATTCATCCCTTTCTTTGTTTATCCACTCAAATTGTATAATAGAAATTGCACAAATAAATACTTACCTTTTTTTAGATGATTTCAAAGTCATAACTCAACATATTGTGACCAATTTTTGCTGCGCTTTGGAAGATAATCTTTGTTCCAAAAAGTATTTAATACTATCATGATTTGTTTTTACCTTGAAGTGTCTTCCCATTATGTAAGGTCTCAATTGCTTTAGTGCATGTAGTATTGGCAACATTTCCTTCTCATAAATAGGTTTATGTAAATACTTTCCTTTGATTGGATGACTTTCAAAAGAAATGGAACTTCCATCTTGCATTAAAACGGAACCAATTCTATTTCCTGAGGCATCACATTCCACAATAAAGGTTTTCGTGAAGTCTAGCAAAGCTAAGACCGACGCCTGATACATTGGCTCTTTAAGATGTTCAAAGGCCTTAGTTTCCTCTGGAGTCCAAGGAAAAGCATCTTTATTCAGTAATGATGTTAGAGGTGTCTCTATTCTCCTATAATCCTTAACAAAATTACGATAATACCATGTGAACCCAAGAAATCCTCGAAGATGCTTTATGGTTGTGTGGATTTTCCATTCCTTAATGGCTTTTATTTTGTTATGGTCTACCTTAAAACCCTCATGAGATACAATATGACCGAAATATTCCACTCCCTATACTCCAAAGAAACATTTGGAGGTTTTTTCATACAATTGTTTCTCCTCAAATAGACTGAGCGCCCTACTAACATGTTGAACATGATCCTTCCAAGAATTCTTGTAGATTAGTATATCATAAAAAAATTCTAACACAAATTTTGAAAGGAAGGGTTTGAAAATGGAATTCATCAAACCTTCAAATTTTGAAGGTGCATTAGTAAGGAAAAAAGGCATGACCCAACAACATTGGGGAAAACCACCCGGTCCGGACCTTAATGCAGCTCCATTTCCATTTGGGATGGTGGCTCCGACTGGAGATAATGGGACCAGTTTCCCAATGATGAATAAAAAGGGGATGGATGAGTGACTGGTTTTATAATAAATGATAATGAATGGATGACTTAATCTAAAAAGCAAAAATACAAATAACTATTCTATCTCGGGAAATTTCTATTCTTAAGTGCAACGTTTGATAATCTTTGTTCATAAATAAGCATATAGATGACTCTATTTGATAAACATAGACATTCATTCATATAATAATTGCTTTGTTCAAATAGTTGAACAAAGTAATTAATAAAACATTGTTACACTTGTCTTTTATATATTACTGATACATGTATGACTAAAAGAAAAGCATCCTGTAAACATCCAATAGTGGAAAGTATAAAGAATGCTATTGAAACACATGCATATATTCAATAATAGCAAGAGTAATCAAATAACAATTCACATAAAAAGAATGAATTCAGAACATAGAAAGTATACCATATGTGCTGCAAATCATTCCCAATATCAATCGCAATTCGAATTCCTTCTTTCAACTCAGAGATACTTTTAAATAAAGGCAGTAGTGCACATCCACATAAAAGCTTCGTTGTCAAAAATTGGAATAATTGGCCCAGTGTTTATAAAAAAATATACCTGAAGTGCAGTAGTGCAACTTCAGGTTTGAGTCTTATACAAAAACTGAGGACCCTTTCTAAATGCATGAAAGGGTCTATGAATACTTAATTAAACTAACTAACTACGAAAATAAAATGCTATTTAATTGGTACAACTGGATCTTGAATATCTTCTCCATAGCAAATTGGTAGTCGGCAGCATGATTCATCACTCTGGCTGTTTTCCCTTTCATCTGAGTTGGCATATTGCGAGCATTGGTTCCACTTCTTGAGGGCGGCTGAGATGAGAATGGAGCTGAGCCGAGTATGTGGCATCATGTATATCGGGAATGATACACCCGATTGCATCTGTTAGACACTTGAGGGCGGCTCTCTGGCTGTATGGTTTTACTAGGAATAACCAATAGGTGTCCCAAGTTAAACTTTGAATACTTGCAATTAACCTTCTGTTCTTTTCCAGCTCCTAATAACATGATTGCTCCAATGTTTTAGCCGATAGCAATTTACCTGGTGTACATTACGAAATCATATTAGATAAATAGAGAGTATTGTTAATTAATTCAATCAAATTACTTGTGGATAATTTGCATCTAGAAACTTCTCTCTCTGCCTTCATCAACTGGGACTGCCATTCCAAGAATAGGATTTCTTTATGTGATTCTAGGATTTTAGGCAAATTTTTTGCCTGTCCCTCACTAGTGTCTTGCCAAGTAAGAAAATCTGTTAAGGTCTCATCAGCCTACTCTAAGTCCTGTCTAGCATCGACTGATTCATTGATTATTGATGTTGTGATATCACAAAGGGGCTCAACTTAAGAAATTTTATGACACAATAGTCTTATTTGTGTTACTAGTGCCTTATTAATCTGTAGCGCTTCTGTCCTGAAATCGGTAGGCTGCGGAAGACTCTTGAACTTCTCTATTTGCAGTGATAGTTGAGAAATTTGCTCATCTTTTGTTTTCACCATTAGTTCATTCATTGTCTTCAATTTTGCCAATGCTTCTAATAATTATTTATGCCTTTGAATCACGCTTGAATCTACCCTCTGTCTTTCTTCAAGTAGCTGCTTATTCAGTTGATTATTTAACTGCTGCTGTGTTGACAATTGCTGTTCTAATTGTTCATCTTTCTGTTGTGCCTCCAGCAGCTGTGTTTGTAACAAAATGATTGCCTAGTCTTTTCCTTTTAGCAAATTACTCACTTCCGATGCCTTGTCCATGGTGGCCGCTGAAAAGGCTCTGGCATACTGGGACAACTTTGTTAGGTCATCGGAAGGATCAAACTCCTCTTTCCAAACTACGTTGGCTATCTCTGTTTGTTCTGGGAACAGGAAAGGTTGATCAATCCTTCTCCTTTTCCACTGTCGCTTTACTACGGCCCTATGTTTTGGGCTGTAAAAGACATCCAATGGAGGTATATCCTCCACCTGCAAAATGATTTGATCCGAAGGATCTTTCGGAATTATTTCTAAGTCTGTACTAGGGGGTAGGCTGCTGGTTCCTTCACTTGGAACCTTTTTTGATGCTGTATCCTGTGTATCTGTCACTTTGGGTGTATCGGCATCTTTTGAGCTTTCCAGATTGCTTATGATGGAGTTGAATTGCTGCCATTCTTGGAGCAATTTCGGATCAATCTAGGTATCGACATTCACATCCTTGCTGCTCTTATCCTGCTCTTTTTTCTATTCCTCCTCATGTATTTTCTCTTGCTCTTCCCTTCGCGATTCCTCCTGTTCTTTCCTCTGTACTTCCTCTGGACTTCCTCCTGCTCTTTTCTCTGGACTTCCTCAAGAATTTTTGACGTAGCAGGAGGTTCGTCGGTGAATCGCTGTTCAGGCTCGTTTGATTGTGTCATTCGGGCAGTAGCTAGTAAATCTAGAGGTAGAGTTTGTAACCTCTGCTCTCTGAGTTTGTTGAATTCCACTAACCCTTCATCGTGATATCTCATTTTAGCTAGTGTTTGAACCTGAAATAATGACTTCGCCGAAGAAAATAGGTCATCAAACTCGTTTTCTTTATGTTCAAACTTAGTGAGTTTTGCCTGTTCAAGTACATTATAGACGATTTTTCTTGGGTCAAATTGTCTATTAGGAAGAGTGGTGAGATTCAATATATTTATCTTTTCTGCTTCTTTCTTTGCATGCTTATAGTCATGCAGAGTGTAAACACCACACCTTAGAGGAAAAGGAGGCCAAACATGCTTCTTTGAATTCCTCAGAGTCTTGGTTGCTCCTGCGGATGTAATCTGATATGCTATTTCTCTAGCCAATAGTTTGTTGGGTATGTACAAGGGAAGAACATGAGGCATGGAAAGGCTACCGAAAACTCTTATATACGTAAATTTATCCTCTCCGAACCAGTTTCCTAGGGCGGTTAAATCAATCTCTGCTTGTGAGGAAATCTTCGGAGCAGGCTTGTCAAAAATTGCATAGTAAATGGGCAACATAAATCCATTACAAACTTGATACAAGTGGTCTTTATAATGGGCTTTCCACAACTTCTGGTGATAGATATGAATTGGCATGGGATCTTGTGGAGTCCATCTCCACCCCAGCACAGGAAATTCGGAGTTAAAACAAAGAGTATCTAAGATGTAGGCACTATAATAAAATGGAGGAATAGACATATCGGTAATACGAGTTTTATTTCTGAACTGAAGAATAGCAGTTGCTAACTTATTAGATAATATATTTCCCCAATCCATTATTTCAGTATTGACTGCTGCTTCCATTAAAGGGACTATCTCTATTGAGAATTTTGAGGAATCATGCAATCCCCAAATCCTACACATCATCACCCCAGCGTAACAATAAGGAGAACATAATGAATCGACAGAGTACTTATCCGAGGACTCATGCTTGTGTCTTGCAGGGTTCTGTTTCCATTCTCAAATAGGTGCTGATTTAGTTTCATTTTCATCTCTAAACTTCTCCAGAAATGCTTTGTTATACTTCTTCTGTGGTTCAGGAAAATGGTACATTTGTCTCAAATCATCAGGTTGAAACGAACTGAAGACTCTCCTGTCGATTGTGCAAAATGTTCTATTTGTAACAGGGATTTCGTCAACTGCCCACCTCACTACATCTCTATATGGAAGCATTGTCTCTCGAGCCACTATTCAGTATAAGTAGGAATCGGCTAAATCCTTTAGGGTAGCCTCGGGCTTTCGATTTGAACCTGCTGTAGCTTGTACTGATACCTCTTCAGGCTCTTCGGCTTCAACTAGATTATAGATGCTTTGCCAGCTAGTATTGCCGAGGCCAAGATAGGTAGTGTCTGAGATCAACCTTTTTTTACTTGGTCCCGAATCGGCGGTAGATTGTCCAGTCACTGCGGGAGCTGAAGCTACTCCAAATATTTTAGATTTCTTCCCCATTTGGCCTAAATTTGTTGCTTCAGAGGAGCTCTGCATAGGAGATAAAAATGAACTTAATGCAGAGAATAGGTAGTGCGAACCAAGTATGAAAGAGTTATATCAATCAATGAATAATGGAGGATTAAAATAATACTGCCGCGGATACAATCTCTAAAGAGATTTTGGCATAACTGCTCCATTAATTGGCCATTTAATCATTTCAATCGTTTAAATGCTCATCATGTCATTTATTCGCCGAATAATTTATTTAAGCGTGGCTTTGATTTTTTGGCGGTTAATCACAAGTGAATCGCTATCGAAAATAGAAAGGCTTTTAATAATAATCTAACATAATATACTCAAGCCTTTTCAATTTTTTTTGAAATTCACGCTTAGCTTTATTGCAATCGGAAATCGGAGCAATGCTCGAGTAGTTACATTTGTGTCATTGCAAAATCCCCGATCGCTGATAGCGATAAAGTTAATTCACATCAGGAGTTTTAGAAGGGTGACTTTTGTTGTGTGTATGCTATATTCCCCGATCGCCGATAGCGATATCACATCAGAGCAAAGAGAGGGGGCCTTTTGTTACAATCGCCTACCTTTCCTGATATCTGATAGTTATTCACTTGTCAGATTGGGGCAAACCAATGGGTCTTTTTTGTTATGCATCCTTTGTTATTGCGATATGCGATCTTATGATCGCTTTATTGCAACAATAAAGAATTATTCATTTATTTTTATAAGACCGATTTATGTTCATTCAAAAGGTTTATAATGTATTGTTTCTTTCGAACCTTTTGAGGAATGATGAGTTGATACCAATTTTATTCATAAATCTAAAAGGGACCCATTTCATATTATAATTGAAGGTAAAATTTTATGAAATGGGGGGTTGTTGTACATCACAACAATTGGCGATTTGCTGGGAGAAACAATTATCTCTGAGAAATGTTGAAATACTTAGACTTTCTTTATATAGAAATCGTATCAAAGAGGAAAATTCTAATATAACTAGGTATACATACATTCTGAGTCTAATGAGAGCTATTTTTGCTAATTTCTTCTCTTGTTAAAATTAAATACATTCTAAGTTTTAAATTGGCCTCTATATTGGTTGACAATGATAAAACAAAAAACCTTTCGAACTTAGCCTTTTTAATGACTCCTTTGTCATAGGTAGAGCCTCTGCTGCCAGCAAACGTTCATAGTCTCGACAGGGATACCTTTTAACCATTTGATTGTCCATTATCCCATCCATTTCATAGTATAATTAAAAGAATGAATCCAAAAAT